>JACEEZ010020400.1:107138-149638 GCA_016584305.1 Chionoecetes opilio | reverse complement strand
TAATAAAAATGAAATTAATAACATGAATAATAATGATAATGATGCGAAGAAAAAGAAGAAAAAATGAAGAGCTTACATGGCCACACAATTGACTTTGATGAAACAAAAATATATACAACTTACCTGTGAAATAAAGTATTTTTTTTTAAATATTGTGTACTGAGATTACCTGCAAGTTAGGAAAACGTCACATAATTGATAAGCATATGTTCTTATTTACCTGGTTAGTAGTACGACGTAAAAACTAAAACATTCAGGAGGAGGAGGAATACAAACACAAAGGAATGCGAAAGAAGAACAGACAGCAACAGCCTTACTAGGCCAAAGGGGCCTCCCGAAGGAGAAGGTGGAGTAGGAAGGGGACGGGGAGGGGAAGGAGAAGGAAGAGTAGGAGGAGAAGGAGGAGGAGGAGGAAGGGAAAGATAAGCATGACGCGGATGACTCGAATATTTACCGTTAAATAGTCAAAAATACCGACAGCAATATACGTAGTATATTTGTTATATGTGTGACAACTTAACTTTTATTCATGCCTATAACACTGCAATTATCCATTCTTCTCTTCTCCAATCAAACTGACATACCTTTTGTGAAGCGATCACAGAGTGGTTAGAACCACGCCTGCAAGTGGCGTCGTAGGTGGGCCGAGTTCGATCCCTGACGGGTGCTAAAATCTTTCTGCAATCGTCGAATGGCCAAAGAATACCCACATGCTGCCCATTAACTCAATTTTCGACTACGAATGCATTGGAGGACACAGAGGGGCAGCATGAGCCCCTCTAATCACAGGCGCCAGTATAGAAAATAAATGAATATATAAAAAATCCGGACTGCGCCACCACTGACGAGGGCTAACCATCAGAGCCTTCAAATGAACCTCCAGGGCTACCATCCGAGCCCTGGAAGTCATGCTGCCCACAGGCGCAATAGGCATAAACGTAGAAAAAAAACCATGTACTCTGGTTTGACATCAATATTAGCATTACATTGTACCTTCTTGTAACCACTATGTACCAGTACCAATGTTTTTATATACTATTACCATCTTGCAGCTGTCCGTCACTGGTGATAAAATAGTTTTTTGTAATCTTTTTAAACATTTTTAAGCTTGTAAATCCTAGCATACTTGTTTCTCTGCTATGGCCCGCGTTTGTAACGCCAAAAATGTACCAAGATGCTCTCTCTCTCTCTCTCTCTCTCTCTCTCTCTCTCTCTCTCTCTCCTTCTCTCTCTCTCCTCTCTCTCTCTCTCTCTCTCTCTCCTCTCTCTCTCTCTCTCTCTCTCTCTCTCTCCTCGTCTCTCTCTCTCTCTCTCTCCCCTCTCTCTCTCTCTCTCTCTCTCTCTCTCTCTCTCCTCTCTCTCTCTCTCTCTCTCTCTCTCTCTCTCCCCCCCCCCCCCTGCCTTCGCTCTCGTGCCTCATTCCGCTCTCCATATAACTTTCACCTCCGTGTATAATAACTTTATACTTTCTCGGGGTTTCTCTTGGTTTCCCCTCCTTTTAGCTTTTGTCCTGTTATGTCATATCACAACACAAAAGACACACGTCTCATCCCTTTTAATCCTTTCTTTATTATATAACATTTTCATAAAACACAGGAATCCGTGACCACTTCCAATAAACTTTGCTAAGTTATCGTTGGTATTTTCTCTTTGATTTAATAGAGATGGAGGAAGGGAACGGGTGAAAGGTGGCCTGTCCAAGAGGTGGAGGAAATGGAGCTTGGAAGAGGAATTGGAGAGAGATGAGAGGCGAAAGGAAAATGATGGGGGGAAAAGGAAGAGATGTAGAAGGAAGCAAATAGTTGGAGAAAAGAAGAGATGCAAATGATATGCTGGAGAGAGATGAAGGTAGCAAGAAGGGTAGCGAGACATAGCAGGGATGGTACCAAAAAGGGTAACAGGGTGGTTAGCAAGGAAGGTAGCGGGGAGATATAGGTGCGTTTGGTGCTATGGCATAATTATTTTGACCGTAAATAGTAATACTTTTTTTCTTCGCTCTTTTGTCTTTGAGCCTGTTTGCTTGTAAGTATGAATATACGAGTATTTCACACGCACACACACATACACTCACCCACCCACCCACCCACCGACACCCACCCACCCACACACATACACACACACAAACACACACACACACACACATGCCCACACACACACACACACACACACACACATACACACACACAGTGGCTCACACACACACACACACCACACACACACACACACACACACACACACACACACACACACACACACACACACACACACACACACACAGTCACACACTGAAGAAAGAACGGAGGAAGAAATAACAACTTTTTTTAGGGTACTACTAAACGACAGGGTGAGAAAGTGGTATATAAAGAAAAAAGCCTAAAGGAAAATGGGGTGAAGAAAAATGATGTAAAAAAAGGAATGAAAGTGGCCGTACACAAACATAGCTGGGATAATACCAAGAAGGGTGGAACTAAGAGATTATTTATTAAATAAAGATCCAGACGTGGTGTGTCTAACAGAAACTAAATTAGTAGAAGATGACCAAGTGATGATAACAATAAATACAACATGTGGAGAAGGGACAGAAGTGGTAGAAGAAGTGGTGGAGTTATGATACTGATAAAATTTGGGGTGAAAGTAAGAAAAGTGGAGTATGGAGAGGGAAGAGCTGAAATAGTGAGTGTACAAATAGATGTCAGAAACAGAGAAACACAGATTATAGTGGCAACCTATGTACCACCCAGAACAAATACTTGGAGCAAGGATAAGATAAGATACTTTGATCCTATCTAGACACTTTGCAAGTACCAACGACAAGGTTATTGACTATACAAAGTGCCACCACGCCAGGATGGAACAAGGAAGAACATGATAAATTATTAGAGGACACCTTGAAGTACTTAAACAAAATAATCAAGAATAGTAAAAAGATACTGCTGGTTGGAGATTTTAACTGCAAGGAAGTAAAATGAGAGACATTTGAAGGAGGAAATGAAAATGCTTGAGAGGATAGATTGTTGAAACTGACAATGGAAAACACGATGACTCAATGGGTGACAGAAAACATAAGATATAGGGGAGATGACGAACCAGCAAGACTTGACCTAGTGTTAACAAAAGGTATAGACCTAGCAAATTATATATATTATGGATGTCCCATCGGAAAAAGTGACCATATAATCTTAGAAATGGAGACGAAAGAGAACATAAAGGAGGAAGATGAATTGTACATAAGGAGCAGAAGAGACTGTGGGAAAACTAACATGGAAGAACTGAAAAAATACTATGAAGAAATTGACTGGGAAAAAATGAAAGGAATGACCGATGTGCCTGAAATAAAATAAAGTGTGAAAATTGTGAAACACTGATGGATGGGCAGATTGTGTATATCTTGATCTTAAAAAGGCATTTGATAAGGTTTCCCATGACAGGCAACTATGGAAATTGGAAAATGAAGGAGGAATCAAAGGGATGATCAAAACCTGGATGGAAAGTTATCTGAGAGGAAGAGAAATTAGAACAATAGTAAAGATGAAAAATCTGAATGGAGAAAAGTATTTAGTGGGGTACCACAAGGATCAGTGTAAATTTTAGCACCAATAATGCTCATGATTTTTGCCAATGACATGACTGATGAAATATAAAGTTATATAAATTTGTTTGCGGATGATGCAAAATTATTAAGAGAAATAGAAAGCTATGAAGATTGTGAAACACTACAAGATTACCTGAACAAGATCTACGAATGGAGCAGAAAATGGGAAATGGAATTTAATGTGAATAAATGTCATGTGATGGAAATTGGAAAAAGCGAAAAGAGATATAGATGGCCATATACAATAGGAAATTAAGTAATTACAAACGTTCATGAAGAAAAGTACCTGGGAGTGATATTGCAGAATAACCTACGTACAATTAGAAAAACATATAAAACAATATTTGGAGATACATACAGGATGTTGAAGAATATCAGAGTGGCATTTCATTACATGGACAAAAATATGATGAGAAAGATGATTACTACAATGATCTGACAAAAAATGGAATATGCTGCCATTTTATGGTCCCCATATAAAAAGAAGCATGTGAAAAAGTTGGAGAGGATACAGAGAATGAAATGAAATGAATGGAAGAAACAGACAATGAGAGACTATTGACTCTGAAACAAAGAGAAGCTCGATACACAAGAGGACATCCCCAAAAAATAGGAAAAGGAAAATGCCTGAACAACATAAAGAAGTACAGCTTCCCTTATAGAAATGTAGAAGTTTGGAATGGACTAAATGAGGAGGTGATATCGGCACATAATGTGTACCAACTGAAAGAAAGACTGGATAAATGTAGATACGGAGACGGGACCACATGAGTGTACTCAGGCCCTGTAAAACACAACTAGGTAAATACACACACACACACACACACACACACACACACACACACACACACACACACACACACACACACACATACACACACACATGCACACACACATACACACACACATACAATATTATGTGGTTTCCCTCCTAACACACCGGCATCTTTTTTGAGAACAACCTGTTTTATCTTCCCCGTGGGCTGTGACATGTGAACTTGCACAGCATGGGTCACATTCCATCCTTGATTTAAAGTGATAAATTATAATATATATTTCCTTATGGATACTAATGAAGGAATCTGAAGGGCGTGGTGGTAATGGATACCTGGGCAGGGCGTACTTATAACACTTTCTTTACTGTACATGATCATTTACTAATCTGTTATCTGTTTGCTCTGATGTTTTAAAATTCAATCACAGTTACTTTCTTTTTCTTACCCAATCTAAACGTAGGAATAGGTATCTCCTTTTTCCAAGAAGGTAACGGAAAAGCAATCTTTGCTTAAAATGCCAGTAAACCTAAAGTACTTGAAAGCGCTATCTGCAGTTATCACATTGATGCATTAATTTCTTTCGTCCACCAGTCATACCACTGTCCATCACTACGAACTTCCAGCTCCACCACAATCTGAGAGTTCTTGTCTGTACACGGTTTTCTCCTGTTCAGTTTCTCCGTCTCCACACGATTAATCTCCTTGCAGTACCTCCAGGCATGGTCTTCCCCTGCGTTGTGCATGCACGAGCCACTCACCCTCGTGGGATGCATGGGAAAGATGCCAAACCCTCGACCCTGAGTGCAAAGGGGCATGTTCTTGGTGTTAGTTTGGACGGATCGTCTTGTTAAACAATTTTTAGCACTCGACATTCCGTTGATACACTTGTACTATAAGTGCAGTAGTCACGCGACGCGGTCTTAGAGGATGAAAAGGCAGCAGTAGTTCACATTGTTTTGAAGGAGCACGCGTTTTGTGTGGTGTGTGTGCGTGTGTGTGTGTGTGTCTGTGTGTGTGTGTGTGTGTGTGTGTGTGTCTGTGTCTGTGTCTGTGTGTGTGTGTGTGTGTGTGTGTGTGTGTGTGTGTGTGTGTGTGTGTGTGTGTGTGTGTGTGTGTGTGTGTGTGTGTGTGTGTGTGTGTGTGTGTGTGTGTGTGTTTGCAATAAATAGACAAAACACATAATGTCCAAAAAATGAAACATTCCCACAAATTTTGAGTAACAAACTGTAGTCCAACAAAAAATAACTACTAAAACTACTACTACTACCATAAACTACTAAACACATAAAATTCAACAAGCAGCCAGCCTGATCTACGTCCCTATGAAAGACAAAAAAAAAAAAAACTATTAACGGAAAAGAATATGCATTTCTTAAGTATAACTATTTAACACTTCATGAATAATTTTGCATGTTATTACATCACTGAAATTAGAGAATACGTCATGAACAGTATTAAATCTGTAAAGGTTTCTAATGTGTTGTGTTATGGGGCACACCTCTACCACATGTTGTTCTGTTTGTATGTCACCACATACACACAGGCGCTCCTCGAGAGGAAGGCGACCACGTCCGCGCCTGTTCCAGCGTCCCGTTTCCACAACTAAACTATGACCACAGACTCGAAAACGTGTAAACGACATCCTATGTAGATCGTTAATTACATGTTTCTTTTCATAAATGTCATGTACTTTAAATTCAGGGTTAATTGTTTTATATACATTGCATCTTGTTGCCTCAGAGTTAGCAATTGTATTATGTACATTATACAACATAGAGGACATGTGAGGGACATTATTGTGTGTCATGGGGGCCACAAGTTTTCCAACCGGGGTATTTAAAGACATAACATACTGAAGAGCGAAAGACAAAGGGTCATCGTTCATGTTACGTCTCTCTGACCACATACTATGATAAAACTTGTGTTGTTTGTGTCTTAGAAGGTCAGGCAGCGAGGGGTATCCTAACTCAGCATAACATACATTATTGGTAGTGGCTCTCCTTACCCCTAACAACTCCTTCATGGCCCAATTGTACAACTTAATGATAGGTTTCACGTCAGCGCCTACCCAAGACTCACAGCCATACAGTAAAGACGACATAAGGGCAGCATCGAACAAACGACGTCACACACACACACACACACACACACACACACACACACACACACACACACACACACACACACACACACACACACACACACACACACACACACACACACACACACACACACACATAGCCGCCACGATGGTCCAGTGGATAGAGCATTGGCGCGTCATCCTGTGGTTAGTCATTAGAACATTAGAACATTAGAAAATAAGAAAACTACATGGGGCCGCGAGACCTACACGTGGTAGTTCCTGTCGTTTCGAATCCTTGCTCGCTCCCGGGGATTTTTTAATGACAAATTCGGGCGGTTACTATCCCCCTTGAGCAAGGGGATTGGGGTGTGTGAGGTCCCAATATTATACCCTAACATCGGTCATAATATGCTCTAAGTTCGCTCCGGGAGGATGAAACTGGCGATCGCGAGTCCGGCTTGCGTGGACATGACCATTGGTGAATTACACATGTGTTTGAGGGGAACCGATTTCCATCAGAATGTTCTTTTCATATGATTTCTAGTGCACGTAATGCTCGACCGTCGTCCAAGATTCCTCCTCTATACCGCCACCTCTGTCGCTTTCCCCGTCGATACTACACTTACCACTAACCCCGACACCACATCAAACAACAACATCAACCATAACTATCATCTTTGTTTTCTCGATCGCTACCACATAGGCAAAATTAAGGATACCTTATCTCTCTCTCTCTCTCTCTCTCTCTCTCTCTCTCTCTCTCTCTCTCTCTCTCTCTCTCTCTCTCTCTCTCTCCTCTCTCTCTCTCTCTCTCTCTCTCTCTCTCTCTCTCTCTCCCCTTCTCTCTCTCCTCTCCTCTCTCTCTCTCTCTCTCTCTCTCTCTCTCTCTCTCTCTCTCTCTCTCTCTCTCTCTCTCTCTCTCTCTCTCTCTTCTCTCTCTCTCTCTCTCTCTGAGAAAGTATGTGACGGAAAACTAAAGACAAATCACATTTCTCCATTAGTTTGAAATAGTTTCTATAAATAGTTCACATCAATCAATGTCATACTATATACTCCTCATTTTCCCATTATTTGAAAGCCAGAACATTAATTTTTCCTTTCTTCTCTCAATGCGCATGTAGTACAGTGGTGTAAATTCCTCTTTTGACAACATGCTCTTATTTGTCTTTGATACCATTGATCATATTTTGCGACCTATTTCGTTAATTCTAACTGTATTTTCAGAATTTCTATTTTGTAGTTTTATTTGCAAGTGAACTACACGATATCAGATTATTCATTCGATAAACTGGTTAGTTTATCTCAATTTTCATTTATATTTCATCTGGTAAATCTCGTTCATTAATGGCTGTCGAGTGGGTGGCAAAAATCAACGGCAGTTACACGACCACTGTCTTGTCATACAGCACACAGTCATCCTGAAGGCGTTTTATTTTTCTGTCTCCGTCACCCACCCTGTTTCTAGGTCAACAAAGGCATTGTGTTTTAAAGGATCTGAATGTCTTTTTGTGTGCACGTGTTGCTATTAGCCTTAAAGAGGAAGAGGGAGGAGAGGAAAAGGTGGAGATATACATCCTGCCCAACCGACCTGGAGGATGTGAAACACTTGACCGCCTCCCTCCCGCTCTTGCTCCTGCAACTGTTTTCCGGGGGGTCATTGATTCAAAGGGAGGAGGAGAATGCCCTTAAACATGCCGTTCGCCCATCGTCTCTTCCTTTGCACGGTGCCCCATCGGATCCATACTCACTGGTAACTTCGTTTCGCTCAAGATACTGTCAAACAATTTTCTCTGTGTTGCGCCTTTACAGAGATAATTACTATCCAGCCACCTGTGTACGAGGTTCATTATGGGTTACCGTTTCAAAGGTGTGTTAACTGTTTTTTGTCTCTCCACCTGTTTATGTGTCTATCTGTATCCTTCTCTATAATGTTTATATATATATATATATATATATATATATATATATATATATTATATATATATATATAATATATATATTTTTATCTAACTTACTACATAATATACCTATCAATATTGCACTGTATTCTCTATTTACCTACTTGATCATATACTTCTAATTTTCGTTCGTTTATCAACAACGTTTACATTTATTAGTTTACATTCATATTTCATATTTACACAGAGCCAATGTATGCGTGCATGCATGTCGATTTTAACCTCTTGTCTCTATCTTTAGATTATTCAAACATCTCTCATCTTAGTATGAGGAAATTTAGTTGAACATGGCGAACGCTTATACCTCTTCATATCTACTGAAATATTTTTTAGCGTTGTGTATCGCTTAATCGCTGCCTTCTGCACTGAGACACATGTTCTGTAATACATCAGAAGCAACACTTAGAGAAGCATGGAGCGTGGAGAAGCGTAATCAAGACGTCATCGGCAGCAAGATATATATCATGGCCTACTCCCCACGTGTTGACTTCCTGTACTATATCGTCGCGATGGACTGAGAATGCCCCTCTCACTTTAAACTTTCACTGTGGTGTTTTGTCCATAATGCAATATGTCCCACATAGAAGTCCATGGTAGCTAAAAGCACAACAACTGCCCGTTCCTCTAACTGGTTATAGTAGCTTGTGACAGACTAGACCTTGAAATACAAAGAAAATAATCCAGTTTCGTAATTCCCGATCTCATTAACCCGCACTCCACATCCAATCATTAGGACTTGAGGGTGTTACAAGGGGCGGCGGTGAGTATGAGTCATGCATAACGGCCACCTTGTTGTGGCAGGAGAGTGTGAATGGATTCAAAAGAAAATGTGAGACATTATGCTCGGTTGAATATTTTGTGATGATGTAACGGATACAGAAGGCAAAAGAGAGGAGGATAGATGATTATGTGATGGATGCGTGTAACGCAAATAATTGAATGGCTAAAATTATGAAGAAAAAAGATTGGACACACACACACACACACACACACACACACACACACACACACACACACACACACACACACACACACACACACACAAATACACACACACACACACACACACACACACACACACACACACACACACACACACACACACACACCACACACACACACACAAATACACACACACACACACACACACACACACACACACACACACACACACATACACAAACACACTTTTACACATACAGAAACACACACGTATACATACTTACATATAGGTTGTTATCAGGATTCTCACTAGCCTGATATGCAGCCCCACACCTGTAAACAAACATTTGTTTCAGACAAAAACGAGTGCCAAATTAATTCATAACACATCAAAACTATTCAGGAAAACTAAGTTTAGGCCTCGAAATCGGTGAATGCCCACTACCGAAGTTTTACCAATGATAGGTGTGATATTTATAATTTAAACTCACTCACCACTTATCTAACGTACAATAATATATAATATACTTCCAGTTGTGATAATATTAAAGATCATTCACCGCTTAATCTAACATGCAATAACACTGGGGAACAAATTTTTGTTGAGTTAGGTCTGACACTTGTTATTAAGTAATTTTTGGGTGCTGAATCCAAAACTGATCTCAGTTTTTCTCTATCACGTCAAGTTTTTGAACTGTAGGATTTTAGTTTTCTTAAAAAATATGAAAAATACTGTACATAACAGTAACAGTGCTTATTTTATAAAAAGTTGCAAATGTTAACATACAATGAAAAATGAAAGAAATAGGCATGAATAGAATGTTTATTTAACATTATCATGTTTTTAGAAAGGATAAGGCTATAATTGTGTGCAGGTTAAGGTAAAAATTTACGTTTGTAGCTTTGTCTGGAGTGTTCAACTTGAGGACTATCGCGTTTGATGCTCCAATAATAGTCAGCCATCATATGCACATCCCATCTACCCTGGTAACGTTCTTCCATAACCTTCAAATCTTGGTGAAATCGTTCACCTTGCTCGTCGCTAGCAGCACCAAGATTTTCCGGAAAGTTGGCAAGATGGCTATGCAAAAAATGTACTTTAATACTCATGTTGCAACCAAGCGCTTTGTAGCTCTCCAATAGTTTCTGAACAATTTCTGTGTAATTACTTGCACGTGTATTTCCAAGAGAGTTCTTGACGACGTCTTTGAATGATAGCCAAGCATTCTTTTCAAGGTCTGACATAGTACCGTTGAAATGTTCATCTTTGATGAGCTGTCGAATTTGTGGACCATCAAACACACCGGCCTTGATTTTTTCAATTGACAGTCCAGGAAATGCCAAGATGATGTACTTCAAACAGTCGCCATCAGTTGACAATGCTTTTACAAATTGTTTCATGAGACCTAGTTTTATGTGCAGAGGTGGGAATATTATTTTCTTCATGTCAACAAGTGGCTCATGTACAATGTTAGGATCTCCAGGTTTAAGATCAGATCTCGGAGGCCAATTCGTCTGAACCCAATGCTTCTCTCGAGCTCTGCTATCCCACATACAGAGAAAGCAGGGATACTTTGTGTATCCACGTTGTTGACCAAGAAGGAAGGACACCATTTTAAGGTCAACACAGATGATCCAATTGTGTTTGTCATATTGCAATAACTCAATGATACTTTACATCTCCATATTCTTCACGAAGACAGACCGAATGCCCAATAGGGACTGCGCCAAACAAATTGCCAAAACAAAAAAAGTTTTACTACAGCTCACAAGTGGAATTTTGCTTATCTGGAGGGTAAGCTGTGGAGAAAAAACTTGACGTGCTAGAAAAAAACTGACTACAGATTTGGAATCAGCATGCCAATTTTAGTCTAAATAAGCTCAAAAATCTAACTCAACAATTTTCTTTTTTCAAATTGTTCCCCAGTGTAATCTATCATATACTGTCAATAGTTGTTTTATTAAGAACATGAGGACATAAGGAAGCTACAAGAGGCCGCGAGACCTACACGTGGTAGTTCCTGTTACGTAACACAACCTACATCCTACTTATTGAATAGAATTCACCACTGAACCTAACATGCAGCAATCGATCATACATCATGTGGTGATATTAAAGATCATTCACCACTTAACCTAACATGCAACAATCGATCATATACTTCCAGAAGTAACATGAATAATTAAAGATCGTTCACCACTTAACCTAATCTGCAACAATCCATCAGATACGTTCAGTAGTTATTTGAATCATTAAAGAGAGTTGGCCATTTAACCTAATCTGCAACCTAACATGCCACAATTAATCATACTTCCAAAGACAATTGTGATATTAATCATTTAAGCTCATTCATCACCTAACAAGTACAAAAACAAAATAATATATAGGTTTGTGATATTAAACATTGGGAAATGTTTTCAGTATATTTTATTACCAACCAAAGAGAGAGGCGATACCATCAAATAGACACTGGAAAGATAATATATATATATATATATATATATATATATATATATATATATATACATAGCTGGGCAGTATTTAAATACATTTGTATTTAAATACGTATTTAAATACATTTGTGTATTTAGAAATGTATTTATAAATACATTGGTTGTCATGTATCTAAATACAGTATTGAAATACTTATATGAAAATTTAAATACATTTTTATTAGTTAATTTGTCCATAAACCCGCCCAACTATCTGGCAATCCTGATGTTACAGTGAACCAGTGTTTCCACTTTCAAGGAAATTTCCTTTTTTTTAAAGAAATTTAGGCCTGAGATAGAAATTTCTAAGGAAATCCTACCGTAGATAACAGTATAGTCGCCAGCTGCAATAATGTTGCCAGCCGCCAAATATTACGAATTATAGCATCACTACTATTTTTCATGTGCCACTGAAGATGATACACAGTAGTTTATATCATGACTGTATAATCTACCCTGTTTCAGCGTTGTTTTATGCTTTGTATCTGCATGTATATACGGCAACTCATTTTTTTTTCGCGCGACGACGACGTCGGGAGGACACTGAGTAAATAAACCCTAGATGGCGACCTTATTGTTGGTCGCTACTCTGTTGATATGTTTGTAATTTGTTTATTTATAGCCATAATATGACACAGATGAAAACACAAAATGACACAGACTCTCCAGATAGCCTCTTCTAACTTTCCTGAAATCATGGATGTAGAAATTAACGCAACCACACGTCTGTACATAAAAAAAACCTTTGTCCTGACGACTTTAGCGTTATCTACGGTAGGAAATCCCTTTTTTTCAGACATGTTAAAATTTGAATTTTTTAAATGTATTTACACATTTATTTAAATACAATTGATGTATTTAGTATTTAGTCTTTGAATACTGTACATTCGTCAAATGTATTTAGTATTTAGTATTTAAATACATTTCTCCTATGTATTTAGTATTTAGTATTTAAATACATTCAATCTACGTATTTAGTGCCCAGCTCTGTATATATATATATATAATATATATATATATTATATCTATATATATTATATATATTAATTTATATATAGAATAGAATGATGACATTTTTAAAAGAGAGAGAGATAGAAGAGAGAGAGAGAGAGAGAAAGAGAAGAGAGATGAGAGAGAGATGAGGAGATAGATGAGAGAGAGCAGTGAGAATGAAGATGATGAGAGAGAAGATGAGAGAGAGAGAGAGAGAGAGAGATGAGAGTGAGAGAGTATAAGATGAGAGGAGAGAGAGAGAGAGAGAGAGAGAGAGAGAGAGAGAGACGAGGAGAGCAGCGAGCAGCGAGCGAGGAGCGAGGAGAGAGAGAGAGAGAGAGAGAGAGAGAGAGAGAGAGGAGAGAGAGAGAGAGAGAGAGAGAGAGAGAGAGAGAGAGAGAGAGAGAGAGGAGAGAGAGAGAGAGAGAGAAAATAAGTTATAAAGATATATATATATATATATTATATATATATATATATATATATATATATATATATATATATATATATATATATATATATTATATATATATATATATATATATATAATATATATATATATATAATAGATAGATATATATAGATATAGATATATAGATAGATAGATAGATAGATAGATAGATAGATAGATAGATAGATAAATAGATAGATAGATAGATAGAAAGATAGATAGATAAATATAGATAAATGTATAGACTAACGCGTTATTAAGCAAATAGTAGAAAACACAGTATCAAAGAAAGTGATTCATAACATCACGTATCTTTTACCTGGCGGCAACTTATGACTATCATCACAATATCGTCAGGTGAAGTAACTCATTCATCTCTTTCAATTTTTCATTAAAAAAACACCACCATTAGCTGGCATGACACACTTCTGCCTTTTCTACCGTCCACCACCTGCCTCTCTAATAAGTCCTCACCTGCAGGTGGGTGAAAGTATCCTATCAGCCTTCCTGAGCCCCGCCATGTTCATCAGGCACCACCTGCCATCTAGTAATGGCCGCTTGTTGCCACCAAGGAAAGTGAAAGTGTTTGTTGGAGTATATGTATATACGTGCCCTGTTAAACCTGTTGGCGCTGCTCTCATATGGTTTGTCCACGTGATGACGCCTCCGTGTTGTCATTGCGGCCAGGGTGGAGGACTGGTGATAGCGCTGCAAGTATGATATAAAACAGATCAAACTAAGGGCCCCCCTTCTCTGTCTCTCTCACTGTAGTACATTATATGTGATACTTCTTTCTGGTCTTGCTAGTCATCGGACTTTTGGTTGTAAGTGCTGGCAGTGTTGGTAGTAAATGTTTATAAATCATTGCTGTTATACACTTTCTATATGGTAATAATGTTTCTTATAGATAACTTTCGTTATCGTTTTTTTTCGTTTCGTTTGAAAACTATAATAATGAATATCAATAAATATATCTATGTATTTATACTGTATGTATTTATGTATACAGCTGCATATATGTATCTATCAAACCTATCTATTTACCTATCTCTCTCTCTCTCTCTCTCTCTCTCTCTCTCTCTCTCTCTCTCTCTCTCTCTCTCTCTCTCTCTCTCCTCTCTCTCTCTCTCTCTCTCTCTCTCTCTCTCTCTCTCTCTCTTCACTCATCTCTCTCTCTCTCATTCTCCCTCATCTCTCTCTCAAATATATATAGTATAATATTATATATATAATATATATATATATATATATATATAATATTTAAGTATATATATATATATATATATATATATATATTATATATATATATATATATATATATATATATATATATATATATATATATATATATATATATATATATATATATATATATATATATTATATATTTATATATATATAAATATTTATATATTATTAAGATCCTACGTAATGATGTATTCTTTACTCTTTCTGGCCTAGATCCTCGGAAGGCTTACGGTGCTGACGGAGTCCCTCCTATTGTTTTCAAAAACTGTGCTTCTGTGCTTGCACCTTGCCTGGTCAGACTTTTCCGTCTTTGTCTATCTACTTCCTCTTTTCCTTCTTGCTGGAAATTTGCTCACATTCAACCTGTTTCTAAGAAGGGTGACTGTTCTAATTCTTCAAACAAACGTCCTATACCCTTGACTTCCTCCCTTTTTCAAAAAAAAGCTTTTGAATCTATATTTTAATAAGAAGTTTTTTAAGCATCTCTTGTCCAATCTTCTATCTGATCGTCAGTACGGTTTTCGTAAAAGGGCTTCTACTGGTATCTTAGGCTCTAGAAGGGGGCACTTAAAAACCTGCTTGCGCCACCACGGGCGAGGCCAACCACACAGCCCTAAGTGAACCTCCAAGCCTACCATCCGAGCCCGGGTTCCCACTCCCTTTAGGCGCTATAGGCACAAAAAAGTGTGTGGGGCCCTTCGGCCCCGTGTATTGTGTTTTAGTAGTAGTATATATTAGACAACATGAGATTGGAAAACTCCAATGTGTTTGTTGCGTTGGGTCACGGTCAAAGTGCCTGGAGTAGACCAGTTCCGTGTGATTCCAACCCTTTGGTTCCGGTGATTCCAACACCCCCCTCAAAAAAACACATACACACACACATACCTCCACACAAAGGGTAGGTCCATGAGCTATGAGTTTGTGGTCGGCAAGAGTTTTAACCGCAGAGCTTTTCTGTAATATAATCCCCCTAAAGTGTTTTAGCCCCAAAAAAAACCCCCTTAAAAAATTTTTTAAATCACATAAGCCAACCGCTTACCCCTACGATTTTTTGCGTTTTTTTGACCTACTCTCTCAAAATTAAAATTTACATTTCGGTCCCCAAAACGACAGACGACACACCACACACACACACAGACAACGGTACCCCTTTTAATGTCGGTCAGCCCCGGTCCAAAATTTTGCCACCGGTATCAAATTAGGGCGAGAATGCTAAGAGTGTTTTTTGAAAAGGATAAATCCTAGAGTTAAAAAAACATGTGATAGCTTTGTGGGGGTGGCACTTATATGAGTATCTCCCTTTTTCCAAAAGGGCCCCCAAATAACCCCCAAAAATTTTCCTTTAAATAATTCTCAATAATATTAATAATTAAAATATTATTAATAATAATTCTTAATAATTTAATAATAATTAAATTTAAAATTTTCTCAATAATGTCCTTCTTGATGGCCGTTGGGGAATGTGACGATCTGATCTATGATTTGTTGATATCTGTAGACTTTGCCTTCCAAAGCTTGAGTCCCTATGTAGATTTTGATTTTCCAAGACAACATCCTTTAATGAACACAGCATGGAACCATCAACAACTTTCCCCTTGTCGTCGGAAAAAAATATTTTACTGCCCCCTCCAACCGGGGATTCAGTCTTCTGTGCATAATTCTTCTTTGTTGAACCCTTTTCAGAAGATTAACCCACCAGACAACTTTAATGATTCCTTTTTGGGGTCAAGGAGGTGAGGGTTAATTTTCTTTTTGGGGATAATACTTCTCTGGTTTTTCAAAAAAATTTTTGGGAAAGTTTCTCCTTCAACCTTTTATAAAATAAATTCATTTTTTTTCTTTCTCTTTTTTCATTTAATTGCTGTCCTCTTTGTTCCTAGGTAATTCCTATAGATAAAGGTGGTAGTGTGCCTTGCGGAACAATGTCTCACTGGTTAGTGCTATCATCCTGCGTCTGCATTTTGACGGCACTCTCTTTATTTTTGACTCCCTTCAGTTGTGAAGCTAGCGAAGTGTTTCACTGTATTTGAGTGCTTTTTAAACTTGATTTTGCTACAGAATAGCAATCGGAGCATAAACTCTTGATTCATGTGTTGAGTTCTGGAAGACTTTTTTGGAGGCAGTCACTACTCCCAGATGATCACAAATACATTCCCCCTTTTTTATTTTCCGATTTTCCAAGTCTCTTTTCAGGGTCCCCTGCTTCTCATTTTCGATGATAGAAAAAATTTGGAATTTTCTTTTCCTGAAGGTTTTGAAAGCCCTAGAAGGGGGACATGGTTCTGATTTTGGCGGTTCAAAAAGGTTAACCGGAGGCAGGCTTGAGGACTGACAAAATGTTCTTTCTCCGTCGGTTGCCGGGTGAGTGCACTTCGGGGGGTCCCTGGGCGTTCCATGTTAACGGACATTCCGGGCCCTTCCTCGTTAAAGTTCCAAGCTACCACGACCCCCGGATTTGGTCCCGGATTTTCTCACATCCCCAGCTTAAAAAAATACTTCGAGGGTAGTCGGCTGCTACTCTACCTTCCACCAAAAACCCGACTTTTCTGAACGCACGACCTGGGGCGGGGGTCTTCCGGCAGTGGGGGCTCTCGAGGGTCCCCCAACGTCGCGCGATCGTCCGGTCCGTCTCTCGCCGATGAAATACACACCTAAAAAAGATTTTTTTAAAAAAAAATATGTTGATATTTAATAATTATATTATACATTTTGGGAAAAAAGGGGATAACTCCCATAAAGCTGCCACTCCCAAAATGCTATAATTTTTTCTAACTTAGGCATTTATCCCTTTCCCAAAAAAAACCATTGCTTCTCGCCAAATTTTGATCCCGCCCAAACCCCCCCATGATCGCCTAATATATATTAGATGTAAAAAAAAAAAAAAAAAATTTTTTTTTTTTTATATATATATTATTTAATTATATATATATATACATATTTTAATATATATATTTATATATATATAAAATATATAATATATATATATAATATATAATATTATATCTATAATATATACATATATAATATATATATATTATAATTATATTACATGTTATTTATAATATATTTTATAAAAATATATATTAAAAAATTAAAAAAATTTTTCCCATTAGAAAAACAAAAACATAAGAACATAAGAAAAAAGGAAGATACAAGGGGCCGCGGGGCCTACCGGGGGTATTTCCTGCACCTAACATACCTACATCCCCCCCTTCCACCCCCCATCCTGAACCACCCGGGCCCCCTTTAAGCTCCTAATACCCCCGCACTAACTCCCTTGTACTGGACCTTCCCCCATTCCCCCCCATTTGTGGTCAGTTTTTCCCTTTCCTTTCAAAAATATACGCTTTTTCCAGTTTTGAACCGTTGTTCTTGTTTCCCTGGTTAAAACCCGTAAAAATTTTTCCTACCTCTCCTTTATTAAAATCCCTTTACCCACTGAAAAACTTCTTCAGATCCCCCCTTACTCCTCTCTCGAGTGCTGTAATTTTAAAAAACTGAAAACCCCCTTCTCAAAAACAAAAGTTTCGCACCCCTTGTATCATTTTGGTCACTTCTCTGCACTGTTTTAAAAAGGCTATACCCCCCTGTAATATGGAACCAAAACTAAAATGAATAGTCTAAGTAGCCTGACTAGAGCCAGATAAAGCTTTAGAATAACTTCCACACTTCTATTTTTAACACTTCGGGTAAAAAATCAAATACTCTATTAGCTCTATTTCTGCCTCAATACATTGTTTCCTAGGCGGAGTCGGGTCACCCTCACCCAAGATCTTTTTCACTTTCTGATTTATCACGATACATTGATTATGGTTTTTTTTATCTTTTTCCCCAAGGGTTTTTTTTCTACCAACTTTATAACTTTTTGCATTTATCAATATTAAATTTCCTCTCCCATCGAGCCCACGCGTTAAAGTTTATCTAAGTCTCCCTGCAATAGTTTACATCAGACTGTGACCCAATAATCCTACCTACCTTAGTATCATCAGCAAACTTGTGATATCACTGAACCCCACTATCCAAGTCTTTGATGTAAACCCAAAAATAGTATGGACCCCAAAACAGACCCTTGGGAATCCCCCTTGTCACCCGTCCCCCATTCTGTATAGAACCATTAATTTTAACCCTTTGTTGCCTATTACTTAGCCAAGCGATCCAATGAAGAACCCCCCTTAAATTCCTTGAGCCTTAACTTATTTAAAGCGCGTGTGTACTTTGTCAAAGGCCTTACTAAAATCCCCGATATATTATATCATAAACCTTTCATTATCTGCCGTCTCAAAAATTTCCTATAAAACTCAATAAATTGGTGAGACATGACCTCCCTTGCTGAATCCCTTTGTGAAACATTGATCAAAATATGTTTATCTAAGTGCTTCAATGTTTTTCAATAAAGTTCCCTAATTTCCCACCCCCTGAGGTTAGACTTTCGGGTCGATAATTGACTTTAGTCCTGTCTTCTTCTTAAATTGGGGGGCAACTTTCCTTTCCCCACAATAATCAATCGCTTCTAAACGATTTCCCAAAAATGTGCACTAAGCTTTTTAACCAATTCCTTGCATCCTTTAATTACCCTGGGATACACTTCATCTGGTCCTGGCATTTTTAAAAAATTCATTTTATCTATACCCTTTCCACCCTTTCCCTAGTTATCCCATATCTTTGAGTTTCTTTATCGTTCCTTTGAACATCTGTTCACATCAGGGATTCTGTGTATCCTCCCTGTAAAAACTTTAAAAAATAATCATTTTTTGACTTTACACATATCCTACCGTATTTAAGACCCCCCTGTCCTGACCTTTAAAGGCCCCATTTAAATCCCTTTTTGGTTTTATAACCCCGAATGAAAACCCTTTGGGTCATTTTTCGCCTTCCTGCTACTTTTAAATTATAATTGTTTTAGCAACCGAGTTTATTTCTTACCGTCCTTGCCATCCGTTATACTGTTCTTGTTTTTAATCCCCTTTAACCTTTAAAAAATGTTTTTTTTTACTCCAATGTTGTGTTTTAAATTGTGGTCATCCCCTTTTTTGGGTCACTCTTTTTGGACCTTATTTTCCCCATAAGGAATATTCCTTTCTGTCCGTAAAATTTTATTCCTACAAATAAAATATAAACCTCCCAGCCCCCACCCCACTTCCATGTCTAACCGCTTAATTCCTCTCAAACCCTGACCTCATTCAAGTTTAACCCCTCCAATAATCTCAGCCCCCTCTCATTCCATGTCTAACCCCTTAATTACCTCCCGGGGCCTTCCAATTTCCTTCACAATTTTGGCCTTCCCCGCTGTCATTTCCCTATCCGTCCCTGGGGAAAATTCTTCCCCTCCATCCACCACCTCTTATTAATAACCCCCAGGGTCTTTTTTAATCTTTCAAATTGGCCTCTTAAAATTAGGGATTTTATGTTTTTGCGCATTAAATTTTTCCCTTCCCATTTTTAAACTAAATTTTGATTTTAAAAGGTCCTATTATCTAAATTTCCCCCGACCTCCCCATCGTAATAAAACGTCTCTATTTGTCAGCAAATACTAGAATATTTTTCCTCTAGTAGGTCCTTGATTGCTTGACTTAGGAAATTATCCTGGGTTATTTTAACAATTATCTGCTCGCTGTCACCTATGATTTAAACCCTCTATATTCCTAAATTAAATCTCCCCACCCCCAAGTGATATTCGAAATCCTTGTTTTTCTCCCATATAGGAGCTAATCCCCTTTATACAATTTGGAGGCCTTTTACTACACCCAAAAACCCTTTTTCATTCCCCCCGTAACCTCTACCCATATAGCTCTATGCTGTCACGTTTTTATAACATTATTTACACAACCTGCAATGCATCTCTTGCATAAAGCGCAAAATCCCCCACCTCTCCTGCCAACTTTTCCATGTAAATAATTTTTACCCAGCTATCCGCTTCCGGGTTTAAAACCTTTCCCCGACATACCAAAACCCGTTTCGTAAAGCTATTTTTCAAAAAACCCCTCCATATTATTCCTCTCAAAATCTATCTGTTTTAAAAACTCCCCCAGTTTGTATATAACTTTAGCAACTCCTCTTTTTTTTGTCCCTTTCCCCCTTTTCTTTATCTAAACCCTCCTCTCTCTTTCTTACGAATCACTTTAGTTCCCCCTTCGAAACTCCTCCTAGGTCGCAAATTTCCCTTACCCCCCCCAGGTATCTCCCGGTTTTCTTCTTAAAAAGCCTGCAGTGCACCCCTCCCCTTCAAGGGATTCCCAAGATCAACTCCTTTCCTCGAAAATGCAAACCCCCTCCCGCGGGAGAGGGGTTATGCCCCAAAAAGAGGGCCCAGCTGTTCAAAGGCCCAACCTGGGTTTGAATGAAGTGCAGCCGGGATTTAAGCAATAGCCCTGGGGTCCCCAAAACGTCAACAAAGCGCTCGGAAGAACACCCCACACCAAGGGAAACCCACCCCCCGTCCGAAATTACCTACAGCTTTCCCTTTAAAACCCCCGTAGCAATTTCCCCACTTCTTACACACTCAAAATCATTTCCCCAGCACTCAGCAGACGATGGGGTTTTTCCCTTTTACTGCCCTGCCTCAACTATTTACACTAACTAACCCATCCCCTTTTTCCCTGGGTAAAATCACCGACTTCTGCGCATCCCTTCCCCTCACAGAACCTGCTGTGGATGCCCTAAAAGAGTCACCAAACAACCAAAAATTTTCCTTCGGGGGGTGATGGATGTCTACCGTCCTTACCTCCCATCTTCCTCTTTCAGCCCGCGAGTACCTGAAATGTGTTCGTGACAAACATGGTCATTGTTTACCTTTTTTTCCTTTGAGCGTCCCATCGTGCTCACCACCTGCCATTCCCTTTCCCTTTGGGGATTACAGAGACCACTCTTTTAGAGTAGCACGAGGCACGTCTCCCTCTGGTACCTTTCAGGTAAATCCCTCGATGTGCCCCTCCATTATCCCCCTCCACACTGAGATCGTATCTCATCTCTTTCTTCCCACCACGCTTTTTAAATCATTCACTTCACTTACGAAGTACCTTTTCAAGTCACGTCGCCTCCAACAGACTTAAGCCCACACCACACCCTTCATACACCGACCCTTCCCCCTCCCTCAAACCACACTCGCTTTCCACCTCCGCCCCTTCACTACTACCACACAACCGCTCCCAACCCCAAAAAGAAGCACTCAGAGCCTTCTCTCCCGCCCCCCGACCAAAAAAAAATCGCGAGCTAATCCCCCTTTTGCAGCTAAAATCTTTACTCAGGTCTGACCTCACTCGACACCTCCCACGCAGCTTTTAGAAGCACGTCCTGCCTCGGCCCTGTCCACACCTCAACGAGGTGTGGAAAAACATTTTCACCTGGCTCAAATCACAAGAAATTTTTTTGAAGAAATACAGAAAGGTCGACATGTGTGCAGAGGCGGCGACTTCCAATTCTAAAGACTATACATCAAGGAATCAATCCCCAAACTTAACTACAGGCAAAAAGACCCACAATCTACCAAGCAGAAAAAAACAAAGGCTAAAACAGCCTACTCACAATAAACAAAAAAAAAGGGGGGGGGGCAACAACCCAATAAGCGTCGCCCCCTCAGGAGCAAAAAATCAACGAGAACAAAAGCTATCTACCAAACAGCGCCCCCCCACTATATAATTTATTTTTATATATATTATAAAATTAAAATTTAATTTTTTATTAAAAAATTTTTTTATATATATATATTATATATATTATATATATATATAGATATATATATATACTTAATATATATTTATATATATATATATATATATTATATATTATTTATTATATATATACTTATATATATATATATATATATTATATTTATATATATATATATTTATATATATATATATATATACTATATATATATTATAATTATTATATCATTTATATATATATATATATATATATATATATATATATATATATAATATAGAGAGTAATTTATTTAGAATATACCTATGTAATAATTTAATATACTGGTACACTACCTAGGACTATACTGTTAAGTAGGGTAATTCTTTATCGCTGTCGTTTAGAACAGCCAATGGTATTTGGCAGGGGGGGATTTTATCTCCTTACCTTTACAATGTGTACACGGATGATCTCAGTGCCAATCTTCGTGATACAGGTGTCGGCTGCCACATGCATGATGAGTGCATCAACTCACTGAGTTATGCTGATAATATGGTGCTGCTGGCACCCACTGTGGATGCGTTGCAGGACCTTAACAATGTGTGTCAGATGTATGCTGCCAAGCATGACATAGTCTATAACACCACTAAGACAGAGTGCATGGTATTATCACCAGCATGCACTCAGGTGAATTACTTCAAAACAGCATGGCTCAGTGGGTCTGACCTCACTTTTGTGGATAGATTCGCATACTTAGGCCATGTTATATTCCACGACATGACTGATGATGATAACATCATCAAGCAGACCACCAAGCTTTTTGTCGTGGGAAATACTCTAAAAAGGAAATTTTCCTACTGTAACAAAGAGGTGAAGATGGAGTTATTCAGGAGTCACTGCTACTCTCTATACTGCAACTCACTGTGGTCACGGTTCAAGATGGCCACTCTGAACTGCCTTAACCCGGGAACTTTAACCCTGGGGAATGTTGCTTATTACTAACCCCGGGTGAAATATACCCAATATTTAGTATGAAATAAACACTATTTTTAATAATTTTTCGTTAATTCAGGCAATGCAGTGACAAAATATAACTCTTTAACTTTATTTTACTGTAAAAACCTTTAACCTAAACTGACATTTTATTACTGAGGTAGGACTGTAGAAAACAACAGAAAAAAGTGCTTGTTTTCCTTACTTTTGTAATATAAATTCCAGAGACAGGTTACTAGTGATCAGAATGACTTTATACTTATCAATCACACTCTTGGGTCCCTTCAGCTTCGTACGGGACCACCAAAGCCCCCACGGCCTCATTCATCGATTAATATGCAAGTATATAATCGGCACTGTGACACTACTACGCTGTTCCTAACGGCGGGAGAAATTCACCCAAAATAGACTCCAGAGCTAACACAAATAGAGACACGAGAGAACAGCACCTCTCATTACAAGGTCCTGACACGCACTGAGGACTACTGGGAGGGACAGACTCCTATCTCTACGCACCACGTGACAGTCACGCAGCGACGGCGAGTTGGGTAAAAAACACCCAGGGATAGGGCTCCCGGGTTAAGGTCTGTCACAATGACATCCTTAAGAGGCTTCTTATGCTGCCCAGGTTGTCCAGATCGTCCCTGGCTTTCGCTAGGAACGAGGTGAACAATCTTGATGTGATCCGTCGACACTCCGTGTTCAGCTTAGGGAGTAGGGTGGAGCTTTCTGCGAACTCCATCATCACCTCCGTTAGGTAGAGCTCGGGTATGTGGACCTATACAACAGAGGTGGCTGGGCCAGCTGTTTATACAGAATGTGGGGTAGCGCAGGTGTACATGTAGTATGTATACTCTCTGTGTACATCAGTGTCTCTATTGCCCACATGTATATATTATATTTTATTTGCGAGAGAGAGAGAGAGAGAGAGAGAGAGAGAGGAGAGAGAGAGAGAGAGAGAGAGAGAGAGAGAGAGGAGAGAGAGAGAGAGAGAGAGAGAGAGGGGAGAGAGAGAGAAAAGAGAGAGAGAGAGAGAGAGAGAGAGAGAGGAAGAGAGAGAGAGAGAGAGAGAGAAGAGAGGAGAGAGAGAGAGAGAGAGAAGAGAGAGGAAAGGGGAGAGAGAGAGAGAGAGAGAGGAGAGAGAGAGAGAGAGAGAGAGAGAGAGAGAGAGAGAGAGAGAGAGGGAGGAGGAGAGAGAGAGAGAGAGAGAGAGAGAGAGAGAGAGAGAGAGAGAGAGAGAGAGAGAGAGAGAGAGAGAGAGAGGAGAGAGAGAGAGAGAGAGAGAGAGAGAGAGAGAGAGGAGAGAGAGAGAGAGAGAGAGAGAGAGAGAGAGAGAGAGAGAGAGAGAGAGAGAAGAGAGAGAGAGAGGAGAGAAGAGAGAGAGAGAGAGAGAGAGAGAGAGAGAGAGAGAGAGAGAGGAGAGAGAGAGAGGAGAGAGAGAGAGAGAGAGAGAGAGAATTTTTACATACAGAGACGTCTGAACAAACACCCACGATTAAGATGCAATTTAAACCAAAAGTCTGATAAGGCCATGCTGTTAGGTTGTCTTGTAGCACCATGTGTGGGCGTATGTTACGCGTCACAAGCGCAACACGGTCACACATACGGTCATTGACTTGGGCACACAGTTGGAGACTCAAGATTTCTTCACAGTTACCCACTTCTTGTCCTACATATTTTTGGGATTGTTGCATGAAAACATCAGGCGAGTAATATTGGCCTCATCAACAAAATATACTAAGCCTCCCACAGTCAACACAGTGACGATAGCAAGTTATTTACCTTATGACGTACTTGGGGCTGACTGGCGAGAGGATAATACAAATAACAAGAAAGTACTAAAATAACATGATAATATTAAAATTTTTACCATGACTTCAAAGGCTTGAGAGGAGTCCTTGGCTAAGTTCCTCTTCAAAGCAGATAATGGAAACGATTCGTCATGTCCCACAGTCAACACAGTGATGATAGCGAGCTACTTACCACATGACGCACTTGGAGCCAACTATCGAGAGGATAATACAAATAAGAGGAAAGTACTGCACCGTCGAGTGGCCTAAGAACACCCACATGCCCTGCCCATCAACTCTACCTTCGATTGTGAGTGCATCATGCCACAGGGGGGCGGCATGAACCTCTAATCACAGGCGTCACTATAAGAATCCTGCCTGCGCCACCACGGGCGAGGACCAACCATCATCACAACCCTCAAGTGAACCTCCAGAGCCTACCATCCGAGCCCTGGGTCACCACTGCCTACAGGCGCTATAGGCACAAATGTAAAAAAAAACTATAAAAAAAACTAAAAAAAACTAAAAAAAAAAAAAAACTAAAATAACATGATATCATTATAATTTTTATCTCGACTTCAAAGGCTTCAGAGGAGTCCTTGGCTAAGTTCCTCTACAAGGCAGAGAATGGAAACGATTCGTCATGATCCGTCATAATATAGGGGAGGTGCCGTTAATGTGGAGGAAAGGAGATGTAGTTCCCATATTTAAGAAGGGTGATAGAGGATTAATGTCAAATTATCGACCCGTTAGGGTCGATAATTTGATACGATAAACGATATAATACGATAAACATATATGTATATGTTTCTAAAGTAAATGAAACAGCAAATAAGGATGAGGACTATGCTATAGTATACCTGGACCTTAGTAAGGCATTCGGCAAGGTATCACACGAGAGACTCTTAAATAAGGTCAAGGCACATGGAATAGATGGGAAGGTTCTTCATTGGATTAGATCTTGGCTAAGTGATAAGCAACAAAGGGTTACAATTAATGGTTCTATATCGGAATGGGGGCAGGTGACAAGTGGTGTGCCAGAAGGGTCTGTTTTGGGTCCATTACTATTTTTGATTTACATCAACGACTTAGATAAGGGGATTAGTAGTGATATCAGCAAGTTTGCTGATGATGATAAGGTAGGTAGGATTATTAGATCACAGTCTGATGTAAACATATTAGTTAAGGAGACTTAGATAAATTAGATGAGTGGGTAGTTAGGTGGCAGATGGAATTTAATATTGATAAGTGTAGCGTAATGAATGTTTGTAGAAAAAACCATGGTATTAGGTATACTATAGGCAATGTATCACTAAAAAGATCAGAAGGTGAGAAAGATCTGGGAGTGCGGGTAAGCTCAGCCCTCCGTCCTAGGAATCAATGTATTGATGCCAGAAATCGAGCTAATAGGGATTCAGGATAGGTTAGGATTCATTACCAGGAGTGTTAAAAGTAGAAGTGTTGAGGTTATTGTAAGACTTTATTTGACTTTAGTCAAATAGACTAGTCTAGTATGACTCACCTAGACTATACGGTACAGTTTTGGTCTCCGTATTACAGGATGGATATAGCAGTGATATAATCAGTGCAGAGAAGGATGACCAAAATGATACAGGGGATGTGTAACTGTAGTTATGAGAAGAGATTGAAGTTATTGAATTTACACTCACTCGAGAGGCGTAGAGTAAAGGGCGAGCTGATAGAAGATTTTAAGTGGGTTAAGGGATAGAATAAAGGATACGTACGAAAAATTCTTACGACTAGTAATCAGGTTAGAACAAGAAGTAACGGATTCAAGCTGGCAAAGCGTATATTCAAAAAGGAAATAGGGAAAAACTGGTTCACAAATAAATTGGATTGATAGAATAATTGACAAATTATTGGGACAAATAGATAATTGTTTGGAATGGACTCAGTCGTCAGGTGGTCAGTGCGGAGTCAATAGGGAGCTTTAAAAGGAGGCTGGATAAATTCATGGACGAGGATGAAAGGTGGATGTAGGTAGTGTAAAGTTTTTTTTTTTTTTTTTTTTTTATGTTGTAGCCCATAGCGCCTGTAGGCTTATGAAGAGTTTTGATGTTGGTCGATCTCGCCTGTTGGTGGCGCAGACTGAATTTTTATAGTGACACCTATGGTCTTAGGTTAAGATCCCATTTTCTGTGATGTTCGGATCTACAGTTTAGGCTCATGCATTCCCTAGATTCCTCCGTCACACTCGCAATCGGAAGACAGGACTATAGCTGCATGCGGGTTTCTCCTGCCACTTGACGATGGATTTGACAGTTGCTCCTTGGTGAGACTTGAATTTGGGACCTTCTGCTCCCCTACCAGACTCTTGAAAGAGTTGCCCCCGGCAGGATTCGAACTCGGGACATGGAGTTCAGCACTCCAAGACGCTAACCACTCGGCCACCGCCTCCCCTATACAGTAACAGGAACTACCACGTGTAGGTCTCGCGGCCTCTTGTAGCTTCCTTATTTTCTTATGTCTTATGTTCTTGTTAGCTGCCCTCATTTTGAAATTCACTTGTAAGTTTTATAGTGAATTAAATATAATTTACGGCCTCACATACTGATCTACCTTTTCTGCTTGTTTAAACGAGTTTGATTATTATTATTCCAGTCCGAGAGACAAGTGGCGGTAGATGGTAAAAATATAATCTTCAGAATTCAGTAATCACGCTCGTACTAGATATTTGGCAAGTTACTGATACCCTGAACTGCCTTTATTGCTCTTTTTGCAGTTTTTAATTATCATCCTTCAAGTCCGAGAGGCATGTGGTAAAAGTAAGGTCTATGGTGGAGATATATATATATATATATATATATATATATATATATATATATATATATATATATATATATATATATATAATTTATATAATATAATATATATATATATATATATAATATATATATATTTTATATATATATATATATATATATATATATATATATATATATATGAGGCAATACTTTCTCCATGAAGGAAGCGAGATCTTATAATGAAGATAAAAACCAGCGCGGGTAAAAACATCTTGATTGTTTTATTTGAACGTTTCGGCTATACATAAGCCATCATCAGCCTAAAATCGGATACAAATTTTTTTTTGTTAAAAATGAAAATATACAAATTATAATGATATGCGCATTTAAAATGCCTAACCTAAAATAAAAATTAAAATTTTAAAACAGTAATAAAAACACTACACCTACCAATCAACTTAACAGTGGAGTGTGTGGGATTCCCACATGGTTTAGAAGCACACAAGCGGGGTTGAAGTGCCCTGTGCGCCAGTGGCGTAGCTACGGGGGGGCATGGGTGGGCACGTGCCCACCCACGAGAAGCCGGTGCCCGCCCAGGTGCCCACCCACTGGCCACGGCTGCCGTGTGGTGTGGGAACCGTGTTCCACTAGGTAGGACTGAGGGAGCATGCATGGAGTATTATGAATAATTTCTACTGATGACTTACCCTCGACCTCATATATAATAAATATTTTTCCTCTGCTTGAAAGAAAGAAACATGCCCCTGAGTGAGTTAAATTCATATACTTTCTATTGATCACTTTTAACACCAACGAACATAACTAAATTACACCAGTTACCCTTACAAATTTTCTATAATGCCTTGTGTTGGTACTTATTTGGTACGTGTCTCCCTCTTGTACGTGTCTTATACGCGTTCTCTGGAACGACATAACAACACAAAGTAAGTGACCGATCATTCGTGGCCTTGTACGGCTGCTACGGCAGCGACCACCCCGGCTCTCACGTGAGTCGCGTCTCACCCAGCCCTGATTCGTATCATCTTTCACTTTCAGGTACTGAATGTTAAATATAAACCAATATTTTCTAGTTTAAATTTTCTAATAATGTACTGTTACAAGGGCGAGAATGCCTCGAGATGTGAGGGGAGTTATTTGAACGAGGTGGCACGCCGCACGCCTGTGGCGGTGTGAGAGGGAGATACACTGAGGGGAACAGCTGACCGACTCACGACCGGGACACACCACAGCCACGAGATAAGCTGGCACCCCGCGCGCCGCCATTCCTCGTTTCAGCGTGTCTGTACCTGCTTCCTCGCCACTGTCAGCCCCTAGTGCTTCTCCCTCGAGTTAGTGACTGGTAAGAGACAGTGCACTGTATTGTGGTCTGTGTTAAGGTAGAGAACAGTAAACAGTGACAGTGAGCTGAGTGAGGTAAACTGTGGTGACACGTTCCCCGTTCGTCCTGCCGCTGCCTATAGTGACCTTGAACTTGTAATTACTGGCTACGTGAGTATACGGCAGAAAAAGGACCCCTGTGTATGCCTAGGCCTTCCCCTTGACTCAGGGGGAAGGCCTAGGACTCACACACACTCAAGGGCCCTGAGTGTGTGTGAGTAGCCAGACAATTCCAGCACGAGCCCGGTAATCTTGCTACGCGTCCCGTCCCTGTCTCCCGGCGGGCCGGCACCTGCCTGCAGTAAGTGACAATGAAAAGCCCAAATCACTGTTAGATTTAGTGAGAATTCTTGGTCCATATGAAGGGGCATTTCCTGAGTTCTACAGACTGGCCAAAATTTATGTAGTATTACCTGTGTCATCAGCTTCAGCAGAGAGAAGCTTCTCTGCTCTGAAATTAATCAAAACTACACTGAGAAATACAATGGGCAATGAGAGATTAGGTAATCTTGCTGTGTTGTCAATTGAAAGCAGGCGAGTTAAAAGCCTTGCTTTAGAAGAATTTGTTGATAAGTTTGCTGAGAACCACAAGAACAGAAGAATTCTGCTTAAGTGAGGTATTTTCACTTTCTCAGTGGAATTTTTTTTTCTATTTGCCTGCTGCTTTAAAACTTCTGCATTTTTTAAAATTTTCAGTATCAATTATGTTATTTCTATTTTGTATAAGTGGTAATTTATGTATTTCATTTGTTGTCATGACTGCTTTATTTCGTTCTCCATCAGCAACTGGATGATACCCTACAGTACTCAACACACACTCCTAGAATAAAATCTAATAACCTTCCATAGTCCATACGACATCAGATAAACTCTTGATATTGGTCAGAATGCAAAATATGCAAGGGGGGGGGGAGTCTTGGCACTGTAGGTGAAAGTAAGTCCCCAGTCCCCACCAAACTCCCCAGCTGTATGGGCTTGTTCGGCTCATCTAGTGCCCACCCATAGTCAGCTGTGCCCTCCCAGGTGCCCACCCAATCATAAATATCTAGCTACGCCACTGCTGTGTGCAAAGGGATGGTTTGTGGTGGTGGGTGAGGAGGCTCTCACATATCCATCGGGTGGAGTCGTGGGAGCTTGTGTGTAAAATAATGAAGTCTTGGTTCGTTATTGGGTGGCCTGAGGCTTCGGAATGTTCCCGAATGGCTGAGAATGGTGGTTTGGACACGGGTTTACCAGTCCTGTGAGACAATCCCCGATGCTCCGCGATCCTAGTGGTGAGGTGGCGTTTGGTGACGTTTGGTCTGCCCAATATAAGCAGCGTTACAGCAATAACTGTATTACAGCTGTAACGCTGCTTATATTGGGCAGACCAAACGCCACCTCACCACTAGGATCGCGGAGCATCGGGGATTGTCTCACAGGACTGGTAAACCCGTGTCCAAACCACCATTCTCAGCCATTCGGGAACATTCCGAAGCCTCAGGCCACCCAATAACGAACCAAGACTTCAATATTTTACACACAAGCTCCCACGACTCCACCCGCTGGATATGTGAGAGCCTCCTCACCCACCGCCACAAACCATCCCTTTGCGCACAGGGCACTTCAACCCCGCTTGTGTGCTTCTAAACCATGTGGGAATCCCACACACTCCACTGGTAAGTGATTGGTAGGTGTAGTGTTTTTATTACTGTTTTAAAATTTTAATTTTAATTTTAGGTTAGACATTTTAAATGCGCGTATCATATAATTTGTATATTTTCATTTTTAAGAAAAAAATTTTGTATCCGATTTTAGGCTGATGATGGCTTATGTATAGCCGAAACGTTCAAATAAAACAATCAAGATGTTTTTACCCGCGCTGGTTTTTATCTTCATTATATAATATATATATATATATATATATATATATATATATATATATATATATATATATATATATGACGAAAAAGCCTATGGGATTTTCACGTGAGGAGATGATAAGAGCCGTATTGGCCTACATATCGTGTGTTCTTGTCAGTGTTACCTTGTCCAGTGCACCTTAGGACCTCTCCAAACCCTGCACTTTTTTTTCTTTTTTTTACATCACAAAGAACTGGTTAAGGGCCAAAAAAAAGTAACAAAAAGCCCGCTTAATTGCCAGTCCCTGTAAAGAAGACAGTAAGAGAATATACAAAAGGGAAGGTGGGCCAATTTAGTTTGGGAGGTGTCTTGTTACTCCTTTGTTGAAAAGATTTAAGTCGTAGAAAGGAGGAAAAATAGAAACAGAAAGAGAGTTCCAGAGTTTACCAGTGAAGCGGATGAAAGGGTGAAGATACTGGTTGACTCTTGCATTAGGGAAATTGACAGATTAGGGACGAGAATGAGTAGAAAGTCTTGTGCAGCGAGGCCGCGGGAGGGAGGAGACATGCAGTTAGCAGGTTCAGAAGAGCAGTGAGCATTAAAATAATGGTAGAAGATAGCATGAGAAGCAGCATTGCGGCGATGATTTAAAGATTGAAGACAGTCAGTCAGAGGAGGGGAATTGATGAGACGAAAAGCTTTTGACTCGACCCTGTTTAGGAGGGCTGTATGAGTGGATCCCTCCCAAACATAAGAGGCATACTCCATACATGGAAGAATAAGGCCCCTGTACAGAGCAAGCAACTGGGAGGGAGAAAAATATGGACGCAGACGCCATAGGACACCTAACTTCATAGAAGCCGTTTTAGCAAGAGATGAGATGTAAGATTTCCAGTTCAGATTTTTAGTAAAGGATAGTCCAAGAATGTTCATTGTAGAAGAAGGAGATAGTTGGGTGTCATTGAAGAAGAGGGGATAGTTATTTGGTAGGTTTTGTCTAGTAGATAGGTGAAGAAATTAGGTTTTTGAGGCATTGAACAAGACAAGGTTTGCTTTGCCCCAATAATAGTTTATTGAAAGATCAGAAGTTAGGCGCTCGGTGGCATCTCTCCGTAAATCACTTATTCCTGTTGAGTGGGACGTCTAATGAACGACGTTGAAAAATGCAAGGTAGAATCATCAGCGTAGGAGTGGATAGGGCATTGAGTTAGACTTAGAAGATCATTATCGAATAATATAAAGAGAGTGGGTGAGGACCCTGAGGAACACCACTATTGATAGATTTAGGAGAAGAACAATGACCGTCTACAGTAGCTGGAATAGAACGGTTATAAAGGACACTTTAGATAAAGGTGCAGAAAGAAGGATAGAAAACGAATTAGGGTAGTTTAGAAATTAAAGATTTGTCAGACTCAATCAAAAGGTTTTGCTATGTCAAGGGCAACAGCAAAAGTATCACCGAAACCCCTAAAGGAAGATGACCAAGATTCAGTTAGGAAATCCAGAATATCACCAGTAGATCGCCCTTTACGGAAACCGTACTGACGATCAGATAGAAGATTGTGAGCAGATAGGTTTAATTAAGAATCTTCTTATTTAGTATATATTTAAAAGCTTTAGAAAGGAAGGAAGTCAAAGCAATAGGAAGGTTTGTCTTGGCGGTGTTGGTGACATCGCTGAGTGGCCGTAGAATGATGGGTTGACCCTTGCTATACTTCATTACCTACCACGTGTGTGAGAGAGAGAGAGAGAGAGAGAGAGAGAGAGAGAGAGAGAGAGAGAGAGAGAGAGAGAGAGAGAGAGAGAGAGAGAGAGAGAGAGAGAGAGTGGTGGTGGGGTAGTGGTGGTGGTGGTGATGGTGAATGGTAGTGGTGATGGTGGTGGTGGTGATGGTGATGGTGGTGGTGGTGGTAGTGGTGGTGATGGTGGTGTGGGGGTGGTGGTGGTAATGGTGGTGGTGGTGGTGGTAATGGTGGTGATGGTGGTGTGGTGGTGGTGGTAATGGTGGTGGTGATGGTGGTGTGGTGGTATGGTGGTGGTGGTGGTATGGTGGTGGTGGTGGTGGTGGTGGTGGTGGTGGTATTTCATAATTGTTAAATGAGAATCAAGCTCCAAGCTCCCTTCGCTCGCTTGGACAACTCCTCTCTGTACCCACGGCTGAAATGGCATATTTAACACCTCACACACACCCTACCACGTATATAACACCACGCTAACCCTAAATAACACCTATAACGGCATTAGAAACACGAGTTATAGTGGTTATATGAGGCCTAACACAAGCAGCCTGTCTCCTCGGCTCAGACTGTTATTGTGAGGACTAAGAGTCGAAAAACATTTTATTTCCACTACACTAATGCACTACTTTCCCACTGCAGTAATGTCGCCAGGCACAATATATTACGAATTTTAGCATAAATGCTAAAAACTCGCTTCGCTCGCTTGGACAATGAGTTAAGAGACGAAATATAACCTTTTGTGCCAAATTTCTTCCTTTACGCCTGTAGCATTCCCCACAAAAGTTAGTCACAAGAAGAAGAAGAAGAGGAAACATTTTACAAGCCTATATGACACCTGATTTCGGCTGAAATAGGTGTCCAAGCTCGCTTCGCTCGCTTGGACAATAAATTCATCAATCGGGTAATTTTCCCAATTGATGATGTTATTTATTTAGTTAACGCTAATTTATGCATGGTACTAATTCATTTATCAGAAAACGAAATATATAAGTGAATAAATAACATCATTACATACATTACCCTTAACTAAATAAATAACATCATCAATCGGGTAATTTTCCCGATTGATGATGTTATTTATTCACTTATATATTTCGTTTTCTGATAAGTGAATTAGCACCATGCATAAATTAGCGTTAACTAAATAAATAACATCATCATTCGGGAAAATTACCCAATTGATGATTTTATTTATTTAGTTAACGCTAATGTATGCATGGTTCTTATTCATTTATCAGATAATGAAATATATCAATGGAAAGCTAATAAAATTGCGCTTCTATTGATATGTTTCATGATAAATGTTGACTCGCAAAGTTTTAAATGGCGAAGAGTTGAAGTGAATAATAAGTTCATGCATATTTCTTCAGAGTCTCGTAATGGCATTTCTTTAGCGTGTTTTACTGTTTTTTATATGATTATATTATAGAACAAACATTTACGAAGATAACATTTATAAATAGCATTTATAAATTACTGTATAATATACGTAGCCGACAGAGCGAGGGAGAGAACGAAGCGGGTGAGATGACCGAGGCTGATGACGTCACGAGGCTGTGACGTCATGTCGCTCAGGCCTTGTATATAGAAGGCCGCGGCTCCGCCCACTGGATCGTGACGTCAAAGGGTACTTAGACCGAGGGCTTGGCCGGGGTCACGGGGTCAGTTATCGCCTGAACACTGTGACTGTCACTTAGGAGAGCTCTGCCGCCATAGTCATAGCTATCGTTGCTCGATTTTAACCATGCTCTCTCTTTCACAAACACATCGATACTTGTAATAGTATGCAATATCGCATGTCATTGTTGCATTACTGTAATTATGATACGAGTGAAAAAGAGAAAGAGAGAGTTACCAAAAACCTTTTTCTACTTCATATATATATCCTGTAGTGGAAATGCAGTCAGGCCTATAAATCATGAGCAGGTAGCCTGGCCGTAAGTAACTTGAGCTGTGATATCCCAAGGGAGAACACCATACTCCTGATCTCTAAACCTGGAGTCCTTTCCTTATACCCCCCCCTCTCTCTCTCTCTCTCTCTCTCTCTCTCTCTCTCTCTCTCTCTCTCTCTCTCTCTCATCCACCCCCCCCACACCCCCACACCCACACCCCTCCTCCCCCAACACCCCCCCACCCCCTCAACCACACCCACCCCCTCAACCACACCCACCCCACCCCCATCACACCACACCCACCCAACCCAACCCACACCACACCCACCACCCACCCCCACACCCACACCACACACACACCACACACACCACACACTACCACACACACACACACCACACACACACACACACACACACCACACACACACACACACAACACACACACCACACACACACACACACACACACACAAGCACACACACACAAGCTCACATACACACACACACACACACACACACAAACTCATACACACACATACACACACACACACAAACTCATACACACACACACACACACACACACACACACACACACACACACAACAAAAAAAATTAAAGGAAATAATAATAAATATTGCGAAAAATTACGTTAAAAAAAATATTAATATATATTACGATATGGTTTAGTTTACCATTAAGTTCCATATAAATTGATTTTCTTTGAGCAAAATTATGGCCATGGAAAACCAGCAACCATCACCAACCGTTTGACGTCACGCTTTAGCTCCGCCCAGGGGGCGGAATGGACTGACCTCTTGGAGGGATCTTGGATGAAACAATATGGGTTGCTTTGCGTGCCCACAAGGGAAAAACCAAATCTACCACAATATATGAAGATAAATCATGCACCCATGACATTACTATTATTATAATTGTTATGATAGTATCAGCAATAAAAGCCGCAGTCGAAGCAGTAGTAGTAGTAGTAGTAGTAGTAATAGCCGTAAACCATGGGTACCGTAACCATTCATCTCCTGAAACTCATGCAATTTATAATTCTGCCCGTAAGCATACCAAGTCTTTTCTTTAACATAGCAAAAACTCCTTTATCCACAGCAAATGTCAAATTATTTCTGGATCAAACTTCGCTCATGATTTCTGGCTCCTTACCAAAAACATCTCTAACAAATTTTCTTCTTCATCTCTCCCTCCTATGCTTCTCCTAGATGGCTCTACAGCTATCTCATCTATTTATAAAGCTGAATTCCTTTCTCAAACCTTTTCTTAAAATTCCACTATGAAGGGCTTCTTCCTCCTTCTTCTCCACCCTCAGACTATATTATGCCTGTTATTATGATTCTTTGCAATTATGTTTTCTATGCCCTCTCTGGCCTTGATCCTCGTAAGGCTTGCGGTCCTAATGGACTCCCTCCTATTGTACCACAAAACTGCTTCTGTGCTTGCACGCTACCTGATCAATTTTTTCCATCTTTATCTGTCTACTTCAACGTTTCTTTCTTGCTGGAAGTTGGCTCACATTCAGCCTGTTCCTAAGAAGAGTGACCGTTCCAATCCTTCAAACTACCATCGCATTGCTTTGACTGCCTGCATTTCTAAAGCTTTTGCATATATCATTAATAAGGAGATTATCAAAAGCATTTATCTGCTCACTATCTTCTTATCTGATAGTCAGTGCGGTTTCCGCAAAGAGCGATCTACTGGCGATCTTCTAGCTTTCCTTACTGAATCAGGGAAGATTTAGTTACAGAGGTGGAAGTTGGAGGTCAGTTACGTAATAGCGATCATTGTGAAATTTGGTGTTGCTTAAAATGGGAAGTAGGATTTAGAAGTGTTGATATGCACAGAGTACCTGACTTCAGAAGAGCTAATTTTACAGGATTAAGAAGACACCTGGAAGGGATTAACTACGGGAGGATGGAGGTCGAAGCGAGGTCTGGTGTCGGAGAGGAGGGTGGAGTCGGTGACGTCAGTGCGGACGAAGATTATACTATGGAGGGTATGCGGACGAGGATTATAAATGCTTCGACTTCGGCTTCGATTCTTGTCTGCAATTTAATTGGAGGTCAGAAAAAGAATATTCCTTATAGGGCGATAAGATCAAGAAAAAACGACCCCAAATGGATGACTACGAGTTTAAAACACAACATAATGACTAAAAAGAAATATGTACAAAAGAGTTTAAGGCAGGACAGGTGAGCAGAGATCACTATAATATGATGGCTAGGACAGTGAAAAAGTTAACAAGAGCAATACAGAACAATTATGAGATTAAGGTTGCTGGTCATGCAAAGACCGACCCTAAGGGATTTGTCCAGGTATATAAAACAAAAAGTAGGGAGTCGGTGGGTCCGTTAAACATAGACCAGGGAGAGATTGTAAGTTCTGATGAGGATATGTAAAATTTTAAATGATTATTTCTTAAGGGGAGCGTCACACTACTTCTTAATTACTAGTGGATTGTCATGATTTTTTTTATGTCAAAAGTATGCTAATGCCGAAATAATCCTAGCTCATTTTCAGATCCATAGCTCGATACATACCTGACAAAAACCCTGTTTTTTTTAAAGAAATTCAACTCCTAATAACTTTCTTATCCAATGATTTGCACTTATGAAAAAAATTCCAAATATGCATTACAACATATCCAAACGATTAATCTTTTAAGAATTTTGAATTTCATTCTTCTTAAGTATTTAGCATTATTTTTTTTTTATCGCGTAAATGTATTTGCTATTATTTGCTAATTTTTACCCAAATTGAAAAAAAACGAAAGATGAGAAAATCACATCTTAATTCTTCTTTCCAATGATATATTGCTTATTAAATTCGGTAAAATAGTGGCGAAGTTATTAAAGGAAAACTAGAAAAAGTCAAATTTTTCAGTGGAGAGGTTTAAAGGCGTGCAGTTTAAAAAGCCGCGCGCCCTTTAAAGCTCGAGGCTCAGTGAATCTGAGCAGATGCTGGTTTGTTTGTTTACTCTCGCAGCCACGCTCTCTATCACTCTTGAAGTGCTATATGACATAGCTGGTATCTGGTCCCCCCTTTTGCAAAAGGTACTAGTCACAAAAGTGTGCTAGCTGTCAGACGCGCATGGACAGTTTGTTAAACTACAGTCAGCGTTCTCTCTCTCTGAGCCACTTTATGCCTTGATGTCTTCGGCATGGTGGTGGAGGAGGTAGAGAGCGTGAGGTAGATCAATCCTGCGCTGAATTAATGGTATATAGTCTGGAAGGAGTAGGAATAGTGGAAGGCCGCAAGATGAGCAGCGACACCCGACTTCTCCCACTACTACCTCACTACTGAGGCCTTGAGACGACCCTCTGTCTCACAGAGAGGGACTGAGAGGTGCCTGTTTGCCTATGCCAGTGAATATCATCAAAAAAAATTGTACGGATATTTTTCGGGGGGGAGGGGGGGGGGGAGAAATCAGCCATAACTCTTTCATTTTTTCTTCTTTCTTTATAATACTTTGTCACAAGCTTACTCAAGTGTTCTACTACGCATGATAATTTTTTCGAATATTTTGATTTTTTTCGGAAATATTCGTGTGACGCTCCCCTTAAGTGTTTTTACTCAAGGAGGATATGCAGATGGTACCTGATAGTGAACAGATGTTTAGAGGAAAGGATGATGAAATTATTGGAATCTGTTGCAAAAAACATTAGATAATATTTAGCAAAACCATTGTTTAGTAAAGTACTTACAACATGGGTTCATCAAGGGTAGATCATGTTTCACCAATTTATTGAGTTTTGGTAGGAAAGTTTATGTGAAAGCAGATAATGATGAGTATTATGATATAGTATATCTGGACTTTAGTAAGGCATTAGATTTACCACATCAGAGACTCTGAAATAAAATTAAGGCACATGGAATAGATGGGAAAGTTCTTCTTTGGATTAGATCTTGGCTAAGGGATAGACAACAAAGGGTTACAATTAATGGTTCTAAATCTGAATGGGGGCAGGTAACAAGATAAGATATACTTTGATCCTATCTAGACACTTTGTAAGTACCAACTACAAGGTTATTGACTATACAAAGCGCCACCACGCCAGGACGAACTTGGTGGACTCGAACCGCTGACCGAATGCAGGGACTCTGCACTCATGTCCACGATTCTACCAACAGCGCCACCCTGACCGGTGTGGGCAGGTAACAAGGGGGGTTCCACAGAGGTCTGTCTTAGGACCATTAAATTTTTTTATTTACATCAACGACTTAGATAGTGGAATTAGCAGTGATATCAGCATGTTTGCTGATGATACTAAGATAGGTAGGATTATTAGATCACAGATGTAAAGATATTGCAGGGAGACTTAGATAAGTTAAACGAGTGGGTAGACAGGTGGTAGATGGAATTTAATATTGATAAGTGTAGCGATATTAATGTTGGTAGAAAAAATCCTTGTAATAGGTACACTATACGCAATATATCGCTGAAAAGATCAGAGAAAGAGAAGGGTGAGAAAGATCTCGGAGTGCGGGTTAGCTCAGACCTCCGTCCTAGGAAACAGTGTATTGAGGCTATAAATCCAGCTAATAGGGTTTTATAATTCATTACCAAGAGTGTTAAAAGTAGAAGTGCTGAGGCTATTTTAAAGCTTTATTTGGCTCTAGTCAGACCTTACCTGGACTATGCGGTTCAGTTTTGGTCTCCATATTATAGGATGGATATAACCTTGTTAAAATCAGTGCAGAATAATATGACCAAAATGATACAGGGGATGCTTACTTTTAGTTATGAGAAGAGATTGAAGCCATTAAATTTACATTCACTCGTGAGGCGTAGAGTAAGGGGCGATCTGATAGAAGTTTATAAGTGGTTAAAGGGATACAATAAACAATATGTAGGGAAAGTTTTTTACGGCTAGTAATCAGGATAGAACAAGAAGTAACTGATTCAAACTGGAAAAGTGTAGCTTTAAAAAAGAAATAGGGAAAACTGCTCCACAAATAGGGTGGTAAGTTATTGGGATGGATTCAGACATCAGGTAGTTAGTGAAGAGTCAATAGGGAATTTTAAAAGGAGGCTAGACAATATCATGGATGGGGATGCAAGGTGAATGTAGGTTGTATAAAGTAACAGGAACTACCCCGTGTAGATCTCACAGCCTATTGTAGCATCCTTATTTTCTTATGTTCTTATGTTCATAATCTTGGTCATCCTTTTTTTAGGGGCTTCGGTGAATTTTTTATTGTTGCCTTTGACATATCAAAAGCTTTCGATAGAGTCTAGCACAAATCTTAAATGTTCAAACTACCCTCTTTCGGTTTTTATCTTTCTCTCTGCACCTTCATCTCAAGTTTCCTTTCAAACTGTTCTACTGCAGCTACTGTAGACGGTAATTTTTATTTTCCTAAGTCTATCAATAGTGGTGTTTTCCAGGGTTATGTCCTATCACCCATTATTTTTATATTATTCATTAATGATCTTCTAAGTCTAACTCACTACCCTATCCACTCCTTCGCTGGTGACTCTAATATGCATTTTTCAACATCGTTTATTAGACATCCAACTCAACAAGTATTAAGTGATTCACGGAGAGATGCCACAGAGCGTCTAACTTCTGATCTTTCTATAACTTCTGAATGGGGCAATGCAAACCTTGTTTTGTTCAATCCTTCAAAAACTCAATTGCTTCACCTATCTACTCGACAAAACCTTCCAGACACTTATCCACTCTTCTTCAATGACACTCAACTGTCTCTCTCTACATCAATTTATATTCTTGGAAAAATCCTTTACTAATAATCTTAACTGGAAATTTCATATCTCATCTCCTGCTAGATCAGCTTCTAAGTAGTTTAGTATCATGTGGCGTTTGCGTCCTTTTTTATTCTCCCTCCCAGTTGCATGCTCTGTACAGGTGCCTTATCCGCCAATGTATGCAGTATGCATCTCACGTATGGGAGGGATCCACTCATACAGCTTTCCTAAACAGGGTAGAGTCAGAAGTTATTTTTATTCATCAACTCTCCTCCTCTGACTGACTGTCTTCAACCTTTTAATCACCGCCACAATGATGCTTCGATAGCTATCTTCTACCGTTATTTTCATGCTAACTGCTTTTCTGGAGTTGTTAACTACATGCCTCCCTTTACCCCTCTGCCTCGCTCCACAAGACTTTTTACTCATTTTCATCCCTATTACGTCCATCTTACTAATGCAATAGTTAACCAGTATCCTAACTCTTTCATCTCTTTCACTGGTAAACTCTAGAACTCTCTTCCTGTTGTTATTTTTCCACCTTCCTGGGACTTTTTTTTCTTCTAGAGAGAAGTATCAAGACTCCTCCCGAACGAAATTGACTACCTTCTTTCATTATTATCTTACTGTCTTCTTACAGGTAGCGGGCTTTTTGTTACTTTTTTTTCGTCTTTTTCCAGTCCTTTTTTGATGTAAACAAAATAAGTAGTAGTAGTAGTAGTAGTAGTTGTAGCATAGTAGTAGTAGTAGTAGTAGTAGTAGTAGTAGTAGTAGTAGTAGTAGTAGTAGTAGTAGTAGCAGCAGCAGCATTAGCATTAGCAGTAATAGTAGAAGTGGTAGTAGTGATGGTCGTCGTCGTAGTAGTAATAGTAGTAGTAGTAGTAGTAGTAGCAGTAGTAGAATACATAGTAGTGGTAGATGTAGTAGTAGTAGTAGTAATAGTAGTAGTAGTAGTAGTAGTAGTAGTAGTAATAGTAGTGGAATAAATTGCAGTAGTAGTAGAAGTTGTCGTAGTCGTAGTCGTAATAGTAATAGTAGTAGTATAAGTTACAACAGTAGTAATATGTAGTAGAAGTTGCAGCAGCAGCAGTAGTAGTAGTAGTAGTAGTAGTAGTAGTATAAGTAGTAGTAGTGGTTGTAGTTGTAGTAGAGATGCTGGTAATGGTAGTAATAGCTTTTCTTTGTGGTATGGTGGTAGTGGTTGTGGGGGTAGTGGGAGTGGTGGGAGTGGCATCTGTTGTTTTGTTGTGGTGGTGGTGGTGAGGATGGTAGCGACTGTAATGGCGGTGGTGGTGGTGTCTCCATTATAAGGAATGGCATGATCATCAACGGTCATGGTGGAATTATTGTTTGCTGGAAATGCGTTGAGAGGAAAATGCTGTAAGCAATATGGAGGTCATGGAGGCTGGTAGTACAAATAGTAGCTGAACGGGGCTAGAGAGAGTTTGGGGAAGGACCTGGTTGACTTGATGATAGCGGGAGGTGATAACTGTTGTGGAAATATACGAATCAACATCGCTGGTGATTCTACCGTGCGCTCAAACACCAATCAGCGGTCCTGGAGTGTCACATATGTGAGCATTCGTCCACACTGAAGTCAACGCGCATGTTATAAAGTCTGCTTGAGCAACTCCTCAAACCGGTGATGGTGCTGCAGACCTGATGGTATAGCATGGTTGTCTAGACTCTTGCCAATGAGAGACCCCGGGTTCTGTTTCCAGCTCGCTCACGATATATTGCATGGTATTTTTTATGGTAGCCTGTTCGTACCTGTAAATTAAATAGGTAGGCTACCTAGCTGCAAGAATAGCTGGCGCACGCGTTCAGGGGTAAGGATTTAAGTGTCAAACTGCTTGTACGTCTGGCATAATAACCCCTCATGTCCAGTCGTCTCGATAGCTATATATGCCAAGGCATTTTTTCTTTAGTTGAGGGTGAGTTGAGGCAGCTCGCTGTCCAGGGCAGACATTCAGAGAGAGATAAAGGCACGGTTGTTCGCTCAACAACATCCCTCTATTTCTAGACCCCGGCGTTAGTGGGTATACAGATACGAGACATGGCAGTGGCGGTACATGGTTGCTGATAGCTGAGTGGCTGAGCGACTATAATGACGTCACAGCCTCGCCAGCAAATCACAATTGTGTAAAAACAAACGTGCCAGCCAATCAGATTGT
>JACEEZ010020400.1:89638-99638 GCA_016584305.1 Chionoecetes opilio | reverse complement strand
GCCATGATCTAGGCACGCTGTCTGTATTAAAAAGTAGTACTGTAATAAAAGTGCTGCATGTGGTCGGAGGTCAGTGTTCGGATACGCGTTCTTTGTTTTTTTGTTTTCGTATACGCACATGCGCTATAAGCACATGGATTTACATTTGATGCAACTCATGTTGGTTAATTGTCATATTAGTTGGGTCCAGAACCTCAATTCCGTGACCATTCTCTGGCTAATATGTTTTGATGACTGATTTGACTTCTATGAACCTTTTATAAAAAACTAGCCGCAAAGCTACCCTCCGGGCGGACTTTTTGGCTAGCTCCTGCGGAGGGCTATTGGTGGGCCTTTGGCCCACCACCTGTGTTTGGTGGGCCGAAGGCCCACCAAACACAGACTCTCCAGATAGCCCCTTCTAACTTTCCTGAAATCATGGATGTAGAAATGTATGTATTAACGCCACCCATTCACATCACCCCAACCATTCACTCCCCCATTACCCATCACCCCCCACCCATTCACTCACCCATTACCATCCCCCCCCACCCATTCACTCACCCATTACCCATCAACCACACAACCCATTCACTCACCCATACCCATCACCCCCATCTTTTCCCTCACCCATCATCCATCACCCCCACCCATTCACCCACCCATCACCCCACACCCATTACCATCACCCACCCATTCACTAAACCCATTACCCATCACCCTACATCAAGGTTTCCTCAATGGACCCTACCCATAACTACGTCACGGTTTGTTTACATCGGTGCATTGTGGGGATAAGGGGGGGTCGCCGCGGGGGGGACCTACGAAGGGAAAACTAGGGCGATGGAAGAATTTAGAGTTATTTTGCGCGAATTGATATTCCAGGTGCTATATTACTGTGCTCTGTTCTCGCTGACAACACTATAGAGAAAAACCTGAGGTAATGGCTGATGTGCAGAGCTTCAAAACCAAGAAAACAGAGTCAAAACAGAGCCTCGTCAAAAGGTAAGCAACTGGTAGGTACGTAATGTGTCCCTACCACTTGCTTATTTCTTAATGAGCCTCTGCTGTGACTGTTTTCCTGGTTTAGAAGCCTTTGCACATCAACCATCACCTCAGGTCTTCTCTATGTTGTCAGCGGCACGGAAATATAGCACCTGGTATATCAATTCCCCCAAAACAACTCTAATTTTTTTCATCGTCGTAGTTTTCTCTTTGTAGGCTGTACATATTCATGGTTATGATAGTATTAAAATGCCTTATAATTGATTTCCCTTTTTTGTTGTCTTTCCTCATAATAAGTAATGGTAGCCTACATCATGGTTTAAGTGTTACTTGACGAGCCAATGAATACTCTTGAGTCATACCAACATCACCAACCTTTGCTTTGATTTATCTTATTACTCCATCCATAAACAAGTTGCATAACCACGGTGACATTACCCACCCTTGCCTCATGGTACCTGCATGGTATGTCGTCTACCGATATTTTGTCCCTACACAAATCGGGAGACTCAGCCGACAGTAATGGTTGGGTTTGGTATCCGTCATTTCGCCTACATGCCATTTCGCCACACCATTGAGTCATTTCGCCCACAGGTCATTTCGCCCACACTATGGAGTCTATAGGAGCTAGGAGGTTAGGTTATATTTGTTTAGTGTGTCGAGAACCCCCAACCCCCGCTAGGAGGTTAGGTTAGGTTAGGTTAGGTTAGATTTGGGTAGTTTAGGTTAGATTTGGTTAGGTTAGGCTAGATTAGATTTGGTTAGGTTAGGATAGGTTAGATTTGGTTAGGTTAGGTTAGCTTAGGTTAGATTTGGTTAGGTTAGCATATCGGTGGGTCAAGCCCCCTGCTAGGGTAGGTTAATTTTGGTTAGGCTAGGTTTATTTTGGTTAGGCAATTTTCGTCATTTCGCCCACAAGGACATTTCGTCCACTGTAAGTCAATTCGCCCACATATAAGAGTCAATTCGCCCACTCTAAAGTCAATTCGCCCACACGATCCATGTCACGGAGTCATGTAATTATATCTTCCTCTGGCAGAAATGGAATGAACCACCAGTAACCTTGGGGGAAATGACGGTAAATTTCTAGTGTTTGCCCATACTCTCCCACTTCCCCAAACAAATTTGGGGACCTGGGGGAATGCGGGGTTTTCGGGTGGGGAACAAATTATGCGTCGGAAAAACGTAATTTAAAGAGTTGTGTAGGGGGGGTAAAATTCCCTAGATCTAGGGTATTTCCTTATATCTAGAGAAAATTGCCTAACCAAATAACCTAACCTAACCAAAATTAACCACCCTAGCAGGGGCTTGACCCACCGATAACCTAAACCCAACCAAATCTAACCTAAGCTAACCTAACCTAACCAAATCTAACCTAAGTAACCTAACCTAACCAAATCTAACCTATCTAACCTATTAGATTTGGTTAGGTTAGGTTAGATTAGATTTGGTTTAGGTTAGGATAGGTAGATTTGGTTATCGGTGGGTCAAGCCTCCTGCTAGGGTAGGTTAATTTTGGTTAGGTTAGGTTTATTTTGGTTAGGCAATTTTTTCTAGATATAAGGAAATTACCCCAGATCTAGGGAATTTACCCCCCTACACAAAATCTTTAATTACGTGTTTCCGACGCATAATTTTTTCCCACCCGAAAACCCCGCATTCCCCCAGGTCCCCAAATTTGTTGGGGGAAGTGGGAGAGTATGGGCAAACACTAGAAATTTACCGTCATTTCCCCCCCCGGTTACTGGTGGTTCATTTCCCTTTCTGCCAGAGGAAGATATAATTACATGACTCCGTGACATGGATCGTGTGGGCGAATTGACTTTAGAGTGGGCGAATTGACTCTTATATGTGGGCGAATTGATTACATGTGGAACGAAATGTCTTGTGGGCGAAAAAGACGAAAATTGCTAACCAAATAAACCTAACCTAACCAAAATTAACCTACCCTAGCAGGTGACTTGACCACCGATATGTAACCTAACAAATCTAACCTAAGCTAACCTAACCTAACCAAATCTAACCTATCCTAACCAACCAAATCTAATCTAAACCCAACCTAACCAAATCTAACCTAAGCTACCCAAATCTAACCTACCCTAGCCTAACCTAAAAAAAATCTACCTAATCCTAGCGGGGGTTTGGGGGTTTTCGACACACTAAACAAATATAACCTAACCCCCTAGCTCCTATAGACTCCATAGTGTGGGCGAAATGACTCAAAGGTGTGGCGAAATGGCATGTGGGCGAAATGACCGGATACCAACCTAACCATTACTGTCGGCGAGTTTTCCCGATTTTTGCAGGGACAAAAATATCGGTAGACGACAGTACCATGCAGCAGGTACCATGAGGCAAGGATGGGTAATGTCACCGTGGTTATGCAACTTGTTTATGGATGGGGTAATAAGATAAATCAAGCAAAGGTTGGTGATGGTTGGTATAGACTCAAAAAGTATTCATTGGCTCGTCAAGTAACACTTAAACCATGATGTACCACTACTTTATGAGGAAAGACAACAAAAGGAACTCAATTAAATAAGGTATTTTAATTTTATACTATCATAACCATGAATATGTACAGCCTACAAAGAGAAGATTTGACGATGAAAAAAATTAGAGTTGTTTTGGGCGAAATTGATATTCCCGGTGCTATATTTCCGTGCTCGCTGACAACATAGAGAAGACCTGAGGTGATGGTTTATGTGCAAAGGCTTCTAAACCAGGAAAACAGTCACAGCAGAGGCTCATTAAGAAGTAAGCAAGTGGTAGGGACACATTACGTACCTACCAGTTTCTTACCTTTGACGAGGCTCTGTTATGACTCTGTTTTCTTGGTTTAGAAGCCTCTGCAAAATCAGCCATTACCTCAGGTCTTCTCTATAGTGTTGTCAGCGAGAACAGAGCCCCAGTAATATAGCACCTGGAATATCAATTTTGCGCAAAATAACTCTAAATTTTTCCATCGCCGTAAGTTTTTCCCTTCGTAGGTCCATCCGCGGCGACCCCGCCTTATCCCCACAATGCACCGATGTAAACAAACCGTGACGTAGTTATGTCTGGGGCCCATTCTCGCAACCCACTTTTTTTCACAATTATCGCTAATAGGCTGCTAAAAAATAAAAAAAAATAAAAAAGTGATCGGATCATCTCATAACTGGGCTTAAAACCTTCCCCTGGTCAACCTGGTTCCAAAAATGTGGTATATGATGGGATTCCGCCACGTGGGGCGGAAAACCCATACCCACACACACACCCACAACACAACACACACACCCACACACACACACAAAACACACACACCCCACAACACACACACACACACACACCACACAAAACATACACACACACTTTCGCTTTTATTAATATAGATAGCTCCCAGGTCCCTCCGAAAAATTCCGGCATTTTTCGCCAGACGGCCAAATCCAAAATGGCCGCCGGCCGCCAGCTTGAAAAATTTACTTTTTAGCTAAAGCACCTAGAGTCCTAGAGTCATGTATAAAGACTCTTTTTTGGGGTAATTTAACCATAATGATTCTGATTCTGTCATCAGTTTGACGTTTTTATTTTTTATATTGACCCTAAACTTCATGATGGCCACCATGCGGTAGAGCAAAAACATAATTTTTAGACAAAATTAACACCGAGATCCCCAAGGAAGATGTGATACATGGGGCATGTTTCTTATACATCAAGTAAAGAAGGACAGAAACAAGGAATGTCAAAAATAAGTTTTTATTTAACAGCTGTAAATTGAAAAGTTAATAAAGAAAACCACTGACACTGAAAACATGATTATAAGAAATTATTTTACATCAATTTTTTTTTTTTTGGCCACAATATGACATAATTTAAGTTAAATAATGCTTTAGTGTTACCCACCACATAACATTGTAATTGACATTGTAATTGATGAATAAACATGAAATTTAAATAACATATACTGGATGATCTCCAACTAAGAAGGCAAAAGGCATGTGGTTAGTGGTGATGATGGTAGAGAGCTTATCCATTACATCCTTCACAACTGATTTGTTAGGAGGTTGATTGTAAGATGTGTGAAAATATGCCTTGTTTTTCCCCTGCTCCATATTCAAACCAGCGTGAAAGCCATTGTAGGAAGGGACGGTCTGGTTGGTTGGATCAGGTCGGTCACCATTCACGTCTGCGCGAGCAAGGGCATGAATAATGATCCACTTGCGTTGGGGTTCCGCACTTGATGAGAAAATAGTTGGCTTAGGGCGTCTGGGTGGCTCACCACGTTTGATGGTCCTATAAGGTATAACTGCTTACATTTCAGATGCCTTCTCAGTCAATGCCTATGATACAGTCTTGGCATTGTTACTCCGCATTTTGCTCACCTTCGCTGGAAGACTCGTACTCTACAAGATGTTCTTGGCCCTGCAGAAACATCCACTCACAGCGATGTGCAGTATCCCCTCCTGTCAAGGTGTCATTGTGAAAGTCATCATTGTCAATTATACTGATTCTTGGTTCTCCCTCAGTGATTTTGTCAAGACAGACCGACCACCTCTCGAGGTCATGCATGGTCCATACATCACGCAGGAGAAGCACATTCGGGTAACTGATCCCCATACCCAGCTTGTAGTAGGAGTCCACAAGCTCCTTGCTGCGAGTAATTCCATGAAGAGTGACGGTGGTATTGATGGCGGTAGTGGTGGGTCGCTTTACAATGTACTGTGTGATGAGAGAGGTAAGGGAGAGTGTGCTTGGAGACATATCTACTACCTCCTTCTTCCACGCAAAGCAGATAGCAGCTGAATCATGAGAGGCGAGAGCTCTTCCTCCTCCTCTAGTTCCTCAATCCTTGGCGGCCATGGGACGAGTTTGATGGACTTGACGTCATCTCTAAGCCGCTCAGCTACATTAAGCACCAATTGCTCACTGTTGACACGAGTGGAGGAGAGCGCTGCTTCGACATACGTACTGCCTCCACATGTGTCATAGACTAAGTCACTCTGGTTCCTCTTTGTGAGCGGGAGTGGAAGCCGATTTTGCCCTGAAACTCACGGGTCAGGATATCTTTGATGTAAAATAACTTGATCTCAGATCTTGGAAAGCCATACTGAGATATGATGGATGTATAGTCATGGAGGAGGCTCTGTATTGGCCTTAGTTCGTGTTCTTTAAAGATGACTGTTTTGACGTGGTCAAAGAAGATTGTGTGAGCCTCATGTAGAGTGACATTGTGCATGCGTGGCAGTTTGTAATCTTCACTCATTTTCTGGAAACTACGCACATATTTCAATCAAAATTTGAGGTGATATCTTATCTCAAGTGCATAGGGCTGGTCAGCTGCAGAATCGATGAGACAGTTGATTCTGTCTCGCATTGATTGATCGTCCAGGGATACTGTGTACCTCTTGAATGCTGTCCATGCTTGATCATATGAAATCAGATGCAGCTTTGTCTCAGGGTGCTTAGTCGACTCTGGCTTACAACACCAGACACATTTGGTTTTATCATGAATCAGCCCAAGACTTGATCTGAGCCGCTTGGAAGCTGGAGCCAAAGCTGGGGAACAAACATCAGATATACATGTAAACGAAGACAGACATTGGCTTTCATTGAACTTTTCTTATCTTTTGTTGGCCTGCTCCAGTTATTTGGCATTCGGTAAGTTCAATCTACATGTGTAATGAACACATTATCCGACAGGATCTTTATCCCAATCAACATATGCGTGGCCTCTAAACTTAAACAGACCACTCCACAACAGAGCCTTTTTCTTGAGATGTTCCCACCTCTACATTGAGGTGATGGAAACTGTGGCTTCATCACAAAGCCTGCCACACTGAAAGACACATGGAATGCCGGACATTGTCACATTAAAGCTATGTTCTCAATTCACTATGCTGTCTTGCATGCTCATACCAATATCTGTAAAGACAGAAATAAGGATACGTTAGTTATGGTATGAAATTATATAGATAAGAGAAACATTAATTATACTACCTGAAAGGCAAGTGTGCATTTAAAAAATAATTTGTACACCCATCGTATCGAGATAAATATTATAATTGCACTTTAAAGTTTGCACTCACTGTCTGTAACGCATCACATATTTGGCTGACTAAGTAACATTCATTACATATTGAAACTAAGTATAATTCATAGAAAATGTCCAGTTGATATGGCCCTACCCTCATCGCACAAGGAAATAACTAAAAAAAAGTTAGTTTTTTGCTCAACCGGATGGTGGCCATCTTGGATTTTGGGGCCAAAATAATGGCAAAACGTCAAACTGATGTCAGAATCAGAACCCTCATGGTCAATTAATCCCAAAAAGTAAATTTTTACATGATTCTAAGTGCTTTGGTTAAAAAGTAAATTTTTCAAGCTGACGGCCGGCGGCCATTTTTTATTTGGCCGTCAGGTGAAAAATGCCGGAATTTTTGCAAGGGACCTGGGAGCTAATTTTTTTTTATAATAGGTTCATATAAATCAAATCAGTCGTCAAAACATTTAGCCAGAGAATGGTCACGGAATTGAGATGCTGGACCCAACTATATCATACAGTTGTTTCAATGGACACTAGATACCTAATTATTATTATTATTACTGCTATTTCCGACTTGGTTTTGTGAACAACCTTGTTCAATCCCATAATTATGATCGTTGCATGTAATCAGAGTTATATAATGGAATTTCATCTTTTCCATATTTTCTTTTTTGAACTTTCTCTTTTTACTTCCTTAAGATTATGTATATTTTCCTTCTTACAAATACTTCTTATCCAGTAAATGCTCCCGTATTTCTCTTCAGTCTGTTAATAGCTCCTTTCCATAATCAATATCTCCCTTCACTATACGACTATATCATTATGAAAATGTTTAAAAATCTAAATGGCTCAACTACACTCGGGGTAGGACGTGTGATCGGTAACACTTGGCGTATGTGGAAGAAACAAAAAACATCTTTACAAAACAAATGAATAAGGGAAGAAATGAAGCCGCATCCTAGGGAAGGACAATACGCTCATAATTGCATAAACTAGTTATTCATATCATGGTTATTACATGTGTCATGTGACACATAAGTGTGCATCAGTGTCTGTCATGCAGTCATTTCCTGTATTGATAGCTTTAGGAACCAATTTTCTGAAGCGGCTTCTCTGACGTTAAACACTCGATGACACCAAAAATGTGCTACCTGGGAAGAGTGGGGGATGACTGTTAGTGGGGCTGGGTACGAAACTGACACCTGAAGGCTACTCTCTCACTTATGTTTGCTTTCTCTCCAGGTGCAGGCGGAGGCCAACGATCTCAAGTGTGACGTTTGCGGGAGGGAGTTTGACCGTCGGTCTCGCCTCGAGGCCCACTACAAAACCCACACGGGGGAGCGCCCTTTCTCGTGTCCCTTCTGCGAAAAGACTTTCGCCTCAAAGGGTAACTGCAATACTCACATGAGAGTTCACACTCGCGAACGCCCGTACCAGTGCCCACACTGCGAAAAGCGCTTCTCCCAACACGGCCAACTCGTCATTCACATCAGGCGACACACAGGGGAAAAGCCCTACGTGTGTTCTTACTGTAACAAGGGATTCACTTGCTCAAAGGTGCTCAAGATCCATGTAAGAACTCATACGGGGGAGAAACCCTTTCTGTGTGAACACTGCCAGAAAGGATTCGCTGCCTATGCTAATCTTGTAGTTCACCGGCGAATCCATACGCGGGAGCGACCCTACGTCTGCCATCTGTGTGGCAGAGCTTTCGAGCACTCCGGAAACCTGAGTCGCCATGTCCGTGTACACCGCACTGAGGCTGGCGTGAGGTGCATTCCCTGCGGCCAAGTGTTCCCTTGTGACAAAGACCTCATCACCCACACAGGGCAGCATCATCCTAATGAGCACACGTGCGACGAAGACATAGACGTGGAGAGTCCCAGACCTCCCGTTGTCACCACCATCAACATGCAAGACTTAGAACCCTTCCAGCCGCCCTCCGCACCTCAACCACAGCCGCTGCAACAGAGTGAGTCGCAGTTTACCATTCTCACTCCTCTAGCACCCCTTGTTGCCCCTATTCCATTTGCACAAATAGAGAGCATCCCCACCGCTATGCTACAACCACCAGTACCGGAGGAGGGCTCTGCAGACACAAGCTCTTGTATCACTGTGAGTGACTGCGAGGACTCAGGGCTAGAATCTGGTGGTACTGTGGAATATGCTACTTCCCCTGATCAAGCCTACGATCGTATCACCCATCAGTCAGCTGAAACCAACAGTAAGGCGGAGAAACAAGTAACAAGGTCTATAGAACCTAAAGTTTCAACAATCTCAAAGTCTGCAGTGGTTTCTCGGGATGACGGAATAGTTACAGCGCTCCTTCCTGAGGCACCAACCCCTGTCCCAACATTCAGAATGCCGCCTAAAAAGCAGCATTACCCGGGCACTCGCTCTCCTCTTAGTGTGCTACGGACAGCTTTATCTTCACAGCCACCGAAGCCCCTGGATGTGGTCACCCATACAAGTTCGTCGGACGGCCAGCACTTGATCATCTTAACGCCCCCGGCAGTCACGCTTCCGTCAGAAATGACTCACATGCCAGACACCAATGGACCCAACTCCCCTCACCTTAACTTGCACCAGCTCTCCCTGAACCACCAACCTGGTGCTGCTCTAACCCAAGTGGATCTGGGGGTAAGCCCTTATTCCCGCTTGCAGCCACACCATCCAGGTGAACATAACTCTGAGGAGTCTCACAGGGACGCGTGCCCTTCAGTCGTATACAGAACCTCTTTGCCCGGACATTATTTGTCCTCTGACGCTGATACAAACCCTCTGGACCTTTCTCAACCTCCGTTCAGCCATATAAGAAGCGCCCAGACCAAAACAACGCCATTAAATCTTTCGCAGAAACTTAGGGATGGTCCTGGCATGTCTTCTGCGTCATGCGTCATGAGTTACAGCGAGTCGCAGTCCTCCCCCTCTACTCATCACCTATCAGTTCCAGCCTCAATATATCCACCTCCATCTGCCTTATCTTCACATCCC
>JACEEZ010020400.1:82138-84638 GCA_016584305.1 Chionoecetes opilio | reverse complement strand
TATTCCTGACAAAAAAAAAATCTCTTACCACGCATAGTCGATTATGTCTGCAAGCTTTGTTTATTTCTTGCCATATAGGAGCTGAATCCTCTTTACATAAGTTTGGAGGCCTATACACTACACCCAAAGCCATTTTCTCAGTTCCCTCCGTAACTTCTACCCATATAGACTATGCTGTCATCTGTATTTACAACATTATTAACACAACACTGCAATGTGTCTCTTGCATAAGGCGCAACTCCACCACATCTCCTGCCTAACCTGTCCTTGTGAAATAACTTATACCCAGCTATCTCAACCTCCGGATCAAATACCTTTCCTGACATATCCAACCATATTTCTGTTAATGCTATTATAACAAAATCCTCTACAATCTACACTATTTATTTTTCTCAGGAAATCTATCTTGTTTAAAATACTTCTACAGTTTGTTTAGTAAACCTTCAAGCAACTCCTCTTATTTATGTCCATTTTCCCTTTATCTTTAACTAACCCCCTCCTCTCTCTCTTCTTACGAATCACTTTAGTTCCCTGCCTTCTGAAACTCCTGCTAGTGTTGCAAGTTTCCTTTACCCCGACCCCAGTGTCTAATCCCTGGTTATCTATCTTAAAAAAGCCTGCAGTGCATCTACCTACCTTTCAGGGGATTCAGACAAGATCTGAACTCCTTTCCTCGAAAGGTGCACCCCGTCCCTGTGGTAGACGTGGTTATGCCTGAAAAAGAGGTCCCAGTTGTCGACAAAGGCCCAACCATTGGCTTTGCAATGAAATGCCAGTCGGCAATTCAGAGCAATAGCCCTGGAGTACCACAAGTCGTCAGCAAAGCGTCTTGGAAGGACACCACACACCACAGAGACCCGACCCCTGTCCCTAACCTTACCTACAGCTTCTTTGAACCGCTGTAGCATTTCCTCACTCCATACACACTCAACATCGTTTCCCCCAGCGCTCAGGCAGACAAAGGACTTTTTCCCTTGGTCCGCCATGCACTCAACTATTTATCACTAACATAACCTATCCCCTTCCCTGGGTAACTCACGGACTACATACGCATCCCGTATTTGTCACAAATCCTGCTGTCTAGGTGCCTAATCTGACTGTCCCCAACAACCAAGATTTTACCTTGGAGTAATGATGTATCGTCTACCTTTTTACCCTTTACCTCGTTATCTTCCTCTTGCAGCCCAGAGAGTACCTGAAATGAATTCATGCACATAACATGGTCATCGTTTACCTTTCTCTCCTTCTGGAACGCTCCACCATGGTCAACCACCTTCCATCCCCCATTCCCTGGTGGCTTACTATGAACGCATCCATTAGAAGTTTTCCGAGACACGTCTCCCTCTGTTACTCCTCCAGGTACATCTCTCGCATGTGCCTCTCCACTCACTCCACTTGGAGCTCCAGCTCCACACATAAGAGATCGTATCTCTATCGCCTGTTTCTTCACCACGCTTTTTAATTCATTCACTTCACTTAAAAAGCACCTTTTCAGGTCTTCAATCGCCTCCAGAATAAACTTAAGTGCCACTCCACAACCTTCATTGCACTCCCCCTCGACCCTTCTCTCTCCTTCTAACACACTCGTTATCACCTCAGATTCCTTCACTCCACCCTCTCCTCCACTCACCACACCCACGCTTCCACTCACAACACCATCGTCTCCACGAAACACACCGTCGCCTCCACCAACCACACCGTCACCTTCACTAACCACACCGTCATCTCCACTAACCATACCGTCGCCTCCACCAACCATGCCGACGTTAAGCTCCTCTGCAGCTGCCATGTTAATTCTCTCTGACCTGACTCCTACACTCAACACACACAAGGAGCGGCCCGGAACACGTCTTGTCTCCCCGCCAGACAACGAATGACTGAGAAACGTCCTCGTTAGTATTCGTTGGAGGATTCTCCAGAACTGCAGGGTTTACCGGAGTGCTGAGCTCTTTGGAACAGATCACAGACTTGTTGTTGCTACACTTAATTAAGCTTCATGTCAAGTCCAGAAGAACCTCAAGAGGTAACCATACTGTGTTTCATCTTGAGAAACTGAAGGACTTGACATGTGCCCATTAGTATGCAGTGGCAGTCTCAAATCGGTTTGATGTGCTCGGTGCCCTCGAGGACCCTATATAACTGTGGGATACCTTCAAACGTGAAACTCTACAGGCTGCCAAGGAATGTATTGGGCGCCCGAGTTCAAGGCGTGGTTTTGTCTCGACGGAGACACTGGAAAAAATCGAGGAGAGTCGCGCTGCCAGGCTGGCTGGGAACCAGGACCAGCACAGGGCTCTGTCACGCCGGACGAGAACCCCCCTGGGGAGAGACAATACAAGGAGAGGTATGGCAGGAGCCTCGATGAGGATGTCGAGGTCCAATTGAATGCTAATGACCTCCGACCCGCCTGCCGAGCCCTGTAGAAGCTCTGTTCCAAGTCTCCATCTCGGGCGAGTGCTATTCGCGCAACAGATGGGCGCCTCGTATCGTACATGAATGG
>JACEEZ010020400.1:64638-77138 GCA_016584305.1 Chionoecetes opilio | reverse complement strand
CGAGTAAATAGGTGAAGAAAATGGGTTTCTTGAGGCATTGAACAAATATAGGTTTGCTTTGCCCCAATCAGAAATTATATAAAGATCAGAAGTAAGGCGCTCTGTGGCATTTCTACGTAAATCACTTAGTTCCTGTTGAGTTGGACGTCTAATGAACGACTTTGAAAAATTCAGGGTAGAATCATCAGCGTAGGAGTGGATAGGGCATTGAGTTAGACTTAGAAGATCATTAATGAATATTAGAAAGAAAGTGGGTGATAGGACTGAACTAGCAAGATGTTTGATGAGTTTCGTGATGAAGACATCAAGGTAGATGTTAGACGACCTCGGTGACACATGAAAGCTGCCAACATTAACTTCGATCAAGCAAAGAAGTGTACATCCTTGCAGTTTTTAGAGTTCATTGTGAAATTGGACTTTATTGAATCCCTGCCACATTTATCATTGTGCTTAAAGTTCGTTTTAACTATATGTGTGTCTTTTGCTTCTTGTGTAAAAAGTTTTTCTTAGACATAGCTTAACAAAAACTACCTGCGGTAAACCATGACCCAGGCCAGATTATTAAACCTGACTTTGCTCTCAATTAAGAGCAAATTTCACAATTAACTCCAAAAACTGCAAAGATGTCCACTTATTTGCTCCATCAAATTTAATGTTGGCAGCTTTCATGTGTCTCCGAAGTCGTCCAACTTCTACCTTGATGTCTTCATCGCAAAACTCATCAAACATCTAGCTAGTTATGTCCTATCACCCACTCTCTGTATGCAAAAATAAATAAATCTGGAAATAATTGACAAGTTTGCAGAAGTTATGGCTAGGAAACACAATTTCTGAATATCTAATGGTAAATCAAATTTCATGTAGGAGTGGGGATAAAAAGGTGAATAATTACGAATTATCAAAATATTTTGCTCATTATTATAATTTTACTATCGAAGCTTTGCATATCTTTAGATATATTTTAGGTAAAAACATCCTTAATATGAAAAATATCCATCATGTGAAAATAAATTAGATTTTTAAAATTTTGTGCATAAATTGTCGACTGTGTATTTCATGTGTGTATTAATTAATCTCTGGGAAGACGGGGTGCCATGATTATGTCCCGCCCCGGGTGCCAAATACTCTACGAACGCCCCTTATATATATACAAATGTATACATATATATACATATATATACGTATATATTATATATATATATATATATATATATATATATATAATATATATATATATATATATAATACTACATACATACATACATACATACATACATACATACATACATACATACATACATACATACATACATACATACATACATACATGTATATATATATATATATATATATATATACAGTAAAACCCTTATAACTCGGCACGATAGGGGCTCTGGCCCTTGCCGAGTTATTCAATGTGCCGAGTTATGCAATGTCCTCCTCTGATATGGGTAAAAAAAAAAAAAAAAAAAAAAAAAAAAAAATTACTGTCAAAGCATAAAAACTACACTTACCAGTGAACGGGTAGAATAGAATGTGCTGGATTTGATATCAAACTCAGCACAAATAGCACGCATGGACGCACCTACATCCATCCTTACCAGCACTTTCACCTTTTCCTGCAGGCTCAGGCTCTTCAATTCCATTCCCTTCCTGCTGGAGACACCCTTGTGTGATGGAGCGGACATCTTGATATACAGTACTGTATGATGTAATCCCAAAACACGTAAAATAGGTGGCAAAGTAAAGCAAAGTTCGGGTACCAGCGCGTAGGCTGAGCCGTGTTTTTGTCGTCCAAGCACCGTCTTGGATTACGAATCCCAATCCAATAACACTTGCTGAAATGTGTGTTATACTACTTTGTGATATTGTTTGCAATGTTTTGCATTGATTATTATTTCGGCTCCTACCAAGCTAGTTGTGTTTTTTAAGCAGAAACCAATCCTTTTTTAATTTCGACAAAAAACGGAATTCGTATCCAAGACGGTGCTTGGACGACATAAACACGGCTCAGCAGCTGACAGCCTACGCGCACCTTTGCTTTACTTTGCCACCTATTTTATGTGTTTTGGGATTACATCATACAGTACTGTATTTCAAGATGTCAGCTCCATCACGCAAGGGTGTCTCCAGCAGGAAGGGAGACTTCAATGAAATTGAAGAGCCTGAGCCTGCAGGAAAGGTCAAAAGGACAAAAACACTACTTTATGCGACTAAGGCTTTGCCGAGTGTAAGCAAAGAGATGCAGTTATAACAGGAATATGCCGAGATACATTATTTTTTGCCGACTTTCTGTTTACATGTTCACACAAGAGGTTGTGAGGGCATGATATACCGAGTGAAAACCAAGCGATGCAATCTAGGGGAGGCGGTAGCAGAGTGGTTAGCGTCACCGAGTGGCGTTCTCGAAAACCCGAGTTCGATCCCGAGTGAGACCCATAAATCCACTTGAAATCTTTCTGCACCGTCGAGTGGCCTAAGAACACCCACATGCCCTGTCCATTAACTCTACCTTCGACTGCGAGTGCATGGGAGGACACAGGGGGGCGGCATGAGCCTCTAATTACAGGTGTCACTATAAGAATCCTGCCTGCGCCACCACTGGCGAGGGCCAACCATCACAGCCCTCGAGTGAGCCTCCAGGGCCTACCATCCCACCCCTGGAGCTCACTGCCTACACGCGCTATAGGCATAGATGGAAGAAGAAGAAGAAAAAAAAAAAAAAAAAAAAAAAAAAAAAAAAAAAAAAAACCCTGTCTTTGCCTTGCCGAGTTATGTCAAATTCCGAGTTATACAGTGCCGAGTTATAAGGGTTTTACTGTATATATATATATATATATATATATATATATATATACATATATATATATATATATATATATATATATATACATATATATATATTATATATATACAGGGTGTCCCAAAAATCACTATACACTTTTAATAAATTCATAAAAAATACACAAAAAAATGAGTTTATTCATATGTTTAGCATCAACAAAGGAATCATTTCAGTTTTACTTGCAATACTTGCCATCACGTTCCAACGCCTTGAAGACTAGCTGCATAACTCCACATGAGCACCTCCATTTTCGAAAACCTTCAGCCACCTCCGGACGCAGGCCTCTCCGACGTTTTGCAGCATCTCTTCCCCGACCTCGCTGCAGGCTGTGCGGATTCTTTCCTCAAGCTGTGACAGGTCACGGGGCTTAGTGGCATACACCTGGATTTTGATATAGCCCCACAAAAAAAAGTCACAAGGTGTGAGGTCTGGGGAGCGCGGAGCCCATTCGAGGGGACCCCTTCGACCGATCCATCGGTCGAAGTAGAAGAAGAGTTTGCTGTGCCACAGCTTCAGGCGAGGAGTGACCCTGCTAATGTCTTTTTTCAACAAGACGGAGCCCCTCCCCACTTTGCCAGGCTAGTGAGGGATTTCCTGAATATCAAGTTTCCTGACCGATGGATCGGTCGCAAGGGTCCCCTCAAATGGGCTCCGCGCTCCCCCGACCTCACACCATGTGACTTTTTTCTGTGGGGCTATATCAAAAGCAAGGTGCATGCCACTAAGCCCCGTGACCTGTCACAGCTTGAGGAAAGAATCCGCACGGCCTGCAGCGAGGTCGGGGAAGAGATGCTGCAAAACGTCGGAGAGGCCTGCGTCCGAAGGTGGCTGAAGGTTGTCGAAAATGGAGGTGCTCATGTGGAGGTATACAGCTAGTCTTCAAGGATTTGGAACGTGATGGCAAGTATTGCAAGTAAAACTGCAATGACTCCTTTGTTGATGCTAAACATATGAATAAACTCAGTTTCTTGTGTATTTTTTATGAAATTATTAAAAGTGTATAGTGACTTTTGGGACACCCTGTATATAATATATGTATGTATATATATATATGTATTTCTCTCTTTCTTTCTCTCTCTTTTCTCTCTCTCTCTCTCTCTCTCTCTCTCTCTCTCTCTCTCTCTCTCTCTCTCTCTCTCTCTCTCTCTCTCTCTCTCTCTCTCTCTCTCTCTCTCTCTCTCTCTCTCTCTCTCTCTCTCTCTCTCCAACCGACATGTATAGTGTTAGTTATTCAAGTTATCGGCATATCATCCGATCCATGGATGCGGATGTGGATGTTAGAAAAGGTGCTGGTACCCGCGGATGCGAATGCGGATTCGGATGTCCGGTTCACCTCTACTTATGATATAATAAAAATAGATAAATAAATAAGAAATCTTACAAAATAGCGAAATTAGATAAAGCTGATATAGTAACACAAGTTAAGGGAATGAGCAATTAATTATGGTGCGTAAATTTGGTGACCTTGTATTTTGTGAGTGGTAAAAATATGACTTCGATATGTTGCAGGTTCTTATCACCATCCTGGATATGGCAAGAAAGAGCCCATGCGCTGATGTTCGGGTGGATGAGCTGCAGCGCCTCAAGGTCAACATGCGCAAGTTCCTGGAGTACGGGTTCCCCTCCGCCAGCAGCTGGGAGGAACTTGGGTGGAGTGGCCGATCCATTGACGCCATTATTGACAACATTATTTCGTGGATCAGCCGCAAGAGGCACGGCGATCTAAGGGCGTGTACGGGACAGCTACTGGAAAAGGAAGCGACCAAGAAGATGCTAGTAGGCTCAGGTACAGGGGTAGATGTGACAGAGAGCGCCAACGAGGATATCAAGGTTAATGGAAACCCTTTGAAGGCGTCCTAGCGATGTTAGCCTAGCACCGTTATTGTGGGAGAACGGGAGGCATTGCCAGGAGACCTACGTTATGTTATTACGTGTCGTGTACAAATATTTATCTTATTTATTTGTTGAATTGAAAATACATGAACAAAACCTTTAGAGAAATATTTTCTTCTCCCCTTCATGCAATAGTTATCTCATAAAATTTGGAAAAAAATGAATTGAAAAAGTTTAGGTGTTCTTAGTCTGTGGGGCTAGATAGAATGACTTACTGCATATGTGTTGTGACGCAACATCAAGATATTTTTGAAGTAACCACAATCACTATGAAAAGTTGACATTATATATCAACAGAGCTAGCTGGGTCATAACAGAAACTCTCAAGACAAGCAGGATATATATATATATATATATATATATATATATATAGAGAGAGAGAGAGAGAGAGAGAGAGAGAGAGAGCCAGCCAGCCAGCGAGCGAGCGAGCGAGCGAGCGGAGAGAGAGAGAGAGAGAGAGAGAGAGAGAGAGAGAGAGAGAGAGAGAGAGAGAGAGAGAGAGAGAGAGAGAGAGAGAGAGGAGAGAGAGAGAGAGAGAGAGAGAGAGAGAGAGAGAGAGAGAGAGAGAGAGAGAGAGAGAGAGAGTGAGAGGAATGCCTCGGACGAATCCTCCCTAGGCGTTCCAGTTTACCACGCCTACCAACATCTCCACTGTTAGGCAATGGCTGGTTATCAATTCCTTATTTATAATACCAGAGCTGGGCAGTATTTAAATACATTTGTATTTAAATACGTATTTAAATAAATTTGTGTATTTAGAAATGTATTTATAAATACATTGGTTGTCATGTCAGTGTACCAGTGTTTCAACTTTCAAGGAAATTTCCTTATATTTAGGAAATTTAGGCCTGAGAAGGAAATTTCTAAGGAAACCCAAAATCTAAGGAAATCCTAAGGAAATCCATTTTTTTCAGACATGTTAGAATTTGTGTATATGTAAAATGTATTTACAAATGTATTTAAGTGCAATTGATGTATTTAGTATTTAGTATTTAAATACATTTCTCCCATGTATTTAGTATTTAGTATTTAAATACATTCAATGTATTTAGTGCCCAGCTCTGTAAGTAGCTCAGCTCATAAGTATCTGTATGACTGTGTGTATGTGCATTGAGCAAGGATCACGTGAATAATTAATAATATAAGTGATGGTAAGCCCGTGATCATGTTCACACTCAACACTTGCATTATATAATGGTATGTAGTCTTATCAAAACTGGCTATTTCATATGTACCTATCAGTAACTTATATTTTCTTCATTCCCAGAGAATAGAGTACTTCTTATCTCTTATATGATTATAAAATAGAGAGAGGATAGAATGCATCTCGATAGAGATGCTGAATTATCCCAATGTCCAGCCGTACTCTGATGTACCGCTGCTGCGGCAGTCCCCCGATGATATCTTACACTGAAGGGGGCGTGACTTATGTCATGCTCCCGCCCTTCCGGGGAAGGACTCACAACTCCTAAAAGAAGGAGTGGGAAGAATTGTTATACTCGTTGCATATAATTGTTGACCGTTACTACAACTCCCGCAAGTTTAATTACAGAGAGAAGCAACTGGGCTCTGCGGAAACGAAGACGTGTCTATGTGAGCTCAAGATACTACACTCCGTGCGGCTGTATTTTAAACAGTACGATCACGAGTGATCAAACTGTATACATAAATAATACACCACAAAAGGTAATAAGTGTTTACTGTGCTAACCCTGGGTTGAAATTGGCATTATAGAAATTATAACACTTTACCGCTGAGGCTGAATTATAACACTTTACTATGCCTTTACCGCTGAGGCTACAGGCGGCGTGGCCTGGGGTGGAGCGAAATGACCGTTTTTGCAACTTTTTCTTTGATTCGTTTGGAATAGTGGGGGAATTGTGCGAAATGGAGTTATATTCACGTAAACAAAAATAGAAGTTTCTGCGAATTTTTTTTTAAGGTGCCCCAAAGATGTCAAAGATTTATTTTTTTGACAAAAAAAAATTTATTATCATAATATATCAAAATGTATTTTTTCTTGAATATTTTGTTGGAATAACATGAAAAGTGTTCTTGAACACATGCTTTTGAATATAAATTTTGTACAAACTTTCTACGCAGATTTTTTGAGGTGCCCCAGAGAGGTGGAAAACGAGATTTATTCGAAAAAATTTGTATTTTTAATACATTGAATATTTTTGTTTGATTCGAATTTAATTATTCCAACACTATACTAAGATAGATGGGAGTGCCCCATACACTTCAAAATATAAAGAAGGCATCAACCCACACACTTCCAGCAGAACAACGTCACAGCTGCATTTCTGCCTTCACACCGCTATAATTCATTTTTTTTTTATAACAATTTTTTAAGAAAATATATATTTATTTACATATTTTCGATTTAACAGCACTTGGGGCACCTGAAGATATTGGATTAGACAAGTTAAATTTTTAAAATTTTAATTTAGGTTACATTGGCACAAATTCCCATCTAATCCGAGTCATTTATAAAAAAAAAACGTTTTTCGTTCCACCCTAGCCCGCCAGTACACGCAACAACCACTGGATAAACAAGTAAGAATATATAAATACCGCTTACATAAATGGTGCAGTAGCGATGTGGTGCGAATATTCCAATGATAACAAAATAACATTATACCCAGAATCCTTATTACCTAGTGAAGCAACGAAGTGAATTGACACAAGACGAACTTTGGTGAAAGCATCGCAGTGAACGATATGCTTGAGAAAATAGAAGGAGCGAGAGGGAACTCAAGCCTGGTGAGCCGAGGAGTTATGATTGGTCAGCAAACGAGTCAGCAACAGTTCTTGTTGTTGACCTTGACCTCCTTTTGCTTCATTCCCGTCGTTACCTACTCCTCTTACAATATTCAGACTGTTCTCTTGCCGCTTATTCGTCTGTGTGCAAATATCTAAACGTAAATACTCACACGCACGTACTGTAACACACGCCCATGAGGCCTAATATTATCAACGTCTCCTACAGCAGATTGATTTACAGCTGAATCCTCTACTGTAGATTCTGAAAAATAAAACGGAATTGGTTTCCAAACTTCACTTCCTGCCGTTATAAGTTCTGCGGCCGTGAAAGGAGGTCCTGTGGAGGGTGTGGTGACCATTCGGTGAAGCTGCACGGCTTCAGTCCCGCTGTTCTTACTACTGCTGAGTGGGTGGAATTTCTTCAGCGAGAGGTCAGCAGAGCCTTTCTTCTGCTCCTCAGCCTTATCGCCTTTGTGGCTAAAGGCTGTGATTGCTGCCGTAGGTGAAGCCGGAGCCTTTCTTGTTACGATCCCGGAGAACGGAGCGTGATCGGGACTTGGTCGACTACGAAAGCTGATCTACAACACAAGGTAGGTGAGAACGAACATACATGCAGCTGACACTACACGTATATAAATTAATAACATCACTTGCTTTACTAAATTACTATTGATTAGTTTTAATTACTGCCACAGTTTTTTGCTTAATTAGCTATGCGAGAGTTAAATACTTAAAACAGCTCTTTATATATTTAATTTTCTTAAAAGGCTTAAATACCTTAAAGTAATCTAATCTTAATCTTAATTTTAAGTCGTAATCTTAACCCCTTGAGACCCAGAACGTAATTTCCATTGTAGTTTGGGTACCATTATACGATTTTTAGTGAATATAAGCAATGTTTTATAGATATTATGACCTGTTTAGTACTCTTGTCGACTAACTTATTTGGTATATTTTGTTACTTTTCGTAATTTAATGGCTAACAACACTCGGTCTTTTATAGCAAAGGAAAGATCTGGGCGTGAAGGGGTTAAGTCCAGACCCGTTTTTTCTTTGCATAAGTATGTTGAATGTTCATTCAAAACACCTGATCCACAAAAAAAAAAAAATCACGTCTTATTTCCGTAAAAACACGACTTTTGTATAAAGCGCGGGGAAAAAATCTGTCCAGTTCCAGCCTTCATGCGAAACTTGCTGATGACGCCACGAGTGGGCGACAATCTGCATCACACATACGTCCCTCCCCGACGCACAAACCTTCTCCACACATTTCTCATAGCCGTATCGGTCGAAAACGGGTGCTAAGCTCTCTGCACACAGGCACAGCTTTCTTGCTGCATCCATAAAGGATGCAAGTATATGCCAAATCGCAATTTTTTTTTCAGAAACACCAAAAATTCTTCAAGTACTCTATGGGCCATATGCAAGAAATTTTCTCGGCCCGTTGCATCGAGGCGCGATAAGCATGAATCAAAAACGCGTCGAGCTTTGAGTCAGCTGATTGGGTTCACCATGGACATCCCACCTGCATACCGCGCTGCCCTTATTCCATCCTATTTCTTCCCAGACCATTACAGGTGAGTTTTCAACACAACCGAGAGTAACATGCATACCTTGTGAATGCACACGTGTCATAATTAAGGTAAAATCAGATCCAGGAGGCCTTATCTTGGTGTGTGAACTTGTGAGGAAACCGGGCGGCGGCGGGAGATGGAGATCAGCCATTGTGTGGAGCAGTACTGGCGGGCCGTTCAAATGTACTCGCAAACATCATTCGGGCCCATTTTTTTCTACACCAACGCCTCAGACAAGTGGCGAACACTAACTAAGCTATTATTTTAATGGCAGAAATGATAAATTACACTAGTAAAATGTATTAGATATGTATAAAACAGTCAAAATACTGATGCCGCCTTGGACTCGCTTGTGTTGGTACGTCTGCTTTTGCAGCCACCGCTTGTGTTGGTACGACTGTCAAATATCCACCGGTCGGGCATTTCTTGAAGATCCCACCGGTGGAGATACGACTGTGGGGAATCTCCACCTGCCGGGATTTGACGAGCATTCTTGCATATAGCCCTATATATATATATATCGGTGCTCACATGCTTCTGGATTAGCGCAGGGGGTGGGGGGGGGAGGATGCTGTCTTGGGTGACGTCACCGAGCTATGGTGCGTTGTCTGGTAGTGTGAAGGAGCGTTTGGGAACCTCGGGGAATTTGTAGATTTTGATTGCAGATTATTTAAAAACGGCTGACTGGATGCAAAAAGTAACAACATTGTTGATACATTCGATAATGGCTATATTTTGACTGCATTAAATCAGGAACGTTGAAATGGTCTGGACGATTACTTTAAGGCCTTAACACCTTAAAACTATAAACTTAAAAGGCTTAAAAATAAAAAACCTTAATCCTTAAAAACCTTAAACCTTAAAATCATCACCTGAGTAAACATAACAATATAATAAATAAACTAAATGAATAAATAAATAATAACTCATTATTTTTATTAAAGTAATGATAAGTTAGTGTAAAATTAACCTGATAATTAATTAAGTAATAGTGAAGTCTTTCAATCACAATTACTTATTTATTTAATTTTACTTGATTTCTTATCAAGCCGAAGCCGACGTAAGTACTAATGGTAAGGGGGTATTTATGTCACAATCAGAGGAAACTAGGGCTGGTGAAAGTGATTTACGTGTACTGAAAAGTGGTACACGACACTCTTAGAGTATCTGCTAACCTAACCTAACCTTCCAACTGTTCAGTTACCTGCTACAAGCAATGCTAATCCTGCTGCTTCTGGCGCAGGGTGGTTTTCGTTCCCTCCAACCCCATTCGCTTAGAGATCGAGGATGAAAATATTACAAGTAGGCCAGATGATAGCAATATTCTCTCATCTTTAATAACCGTTTGCAATCAAACAAATATAATAGCTTTATCATAAGTTAGAGTTAATGAAGGCATATTTTGCTGTGGACACAGGCGCTTCTGTTAATGTATGGTCTGAAGAGACTTATCTTGCACTAAAGCGCGCGTCACGTGGTAGCCGATGATCAGGTCGAGTCTAATCAAAACAAGCCTACTGCCTCATGTAAGCAGAACTCACTAATTGAGGGTGCTATAAAAAAATTCCCTATCATCCTGGACTTCACCTATGTTCTTAGTTTCTAAAAATGACGGACAGTTTAATTAATGGTGAATTAAATTACTGAGGATGATAGGTATCCTCTGCCTGTCCTAAAAGATTTGTTGATGTCATTGGGACAGGGTAATAAAATAAATATCAATGATATAATAAAATTTATAATAATAAAGAAACAAAATATAATTATATCTTGCAATTCACCGATGTTCCTGGTTCCTATAAATGACGGACAGTTTAATTAATGGTGAATGAAGTTACTGAGGGATGATATGTAGCCTCTGCCTGTCCTAAAATTTTATTAATTTCATTGGGACAGGGTAATAAAAATTTCAGTAACCTTGACTTACTTAGTTACTGGCAAGTGTCGATGGCACCTGAATCAATTACTTTTCAGCGGATGATTAATACTTCTTTTTCGATATGCTAAGCAAAAAGGCTATGCTTATTTAAATGACATTTAGTCATAATCATAATAAAAATAAAAATAACAATAATATGTAGTAAAGACCCGGAGTCTCATTTTGTTTAAATAAATGCTGTACTGCTGCAGCTGCAAGAAGCCGTCGAACTATCATTCTTTCCAAGTTTATGTTTACAAGCTCTCGGAAGTGGAGTCTGCCATACAGCACTCCTTACCTTTTTATCTCAATCCCTCTGTGCATTCTCCTAATCATTGTGCTAGTGATTCCTGTTTGCTCTGTTGTTAGGAAAGTCATATCTTTGTATAAAGTTCATAGAGCTAATCTTAACCGCAATGCGGCTCCTCACTAATACACATGATTGCAACATGGTTAGGTACATGATGTTACTGGAACATACCTACCTAACGTTAGGAGCCAACAACAAGCTTGTTCAGTCCAACGAGCCATCTGCCCATACATGTCCGACACGAGGCGCTCATCTGCAGCTCGGATAGAGATGGAAACTTAGAGCTGAAGTTCTTCAAGGGTCGGTATGTGGGTCGGAGGTAATTATCGTTCAAATGGCCCTCGACATATTCAGACATACCTCACCTTATCTCTCCCCAGGAAAGTTCTAGTATGTATGTATGTATATATTTAACCCTATAAGGACCGAATATATATTTATGCTCAGGAAAAAGTTGATAACTACTAAAATCTATCTATCTTAACGAGCTTTATTGAAAGAAATACTACAATTTATATAAAAATATATATATATATATATATATATATATATATTGTTTTCTGCATTGGTTCAAAAATGTACCAGTGGTCGCTTTGGATTTGAGAAATTGTTGGGGCTGAATTTCCATTTTTTTCAAAATAGCAGAACTATATTGGAGGATGGACCCAAATCTGGTTCATCTTGGACTGGCTTTAGTGATCCATCATAAACATGGAAGTCGTATATGATACCAGAAGTATCGCACAAGGCAAATACCTTGTATCCCCATTTGTGAGGTTTAAAAGGGACGTACTAATTTAGAACAGAATGATCTTTTGAAACATACAATCATTTCATCTACGCAGCGCATTTGAGGCATTGGGATGCTGCGAAATTTGGATTGCAAATGATCAAGTAGAGTAGACTATAGTAAATTTACGTTCAACTTGTCCAGATGCCACGCCCCTTGCCTTCCCCCCCCCCCCCTTTTTCTACGTGGCAGCTGATTGGTGCATTCCTCGTATCATCACAACCACTCACAATATCCTCACTACACAACAGCGGGTGACCACTGCAATCTTCACTATAAAGGGTGTAGTGTACATATAGGCTAACAGGAATGTTTGTAATGCACATGTTATCTTCACTACACCCTTTGTAGTGAAGATTGCTCTGCCCTGTGATCACGTCATGTTGTGTAGTGAGGATATTGTG
>JACEEZ010020400.1:57138-59638 GCA_016584305.1 Chionoecetes opilio | reverse complement strand
GCTCTGTGCACAATGGAGTTGTCGTGGAAATGGTCTGACTGGAGTCAATAATGAAACATCGTCTGGTCAACTACAAGTAGTGTTAGTGTATTGGAGTAGTGTTAGTGTATTGGAGTAGTGTTAGTGTATTGGAGTAGTGTTAGTGTATTGGAGTAGTGTTAGTGTATTGGAGTAGTGTTAGTGTATTGGAGTAGTGTTAGTGTATTGGAGTAGTGTTAGTGTGTTGGAGTAGTGTATCAAGATCAAGAACTGGAACTGTCGACGAAAATAGATGAAATAAAATGAAATGAAAATATGAGTGTTAATATGATTTGACTAATGCTTCATGTTCACTTATAATGTCAGATTACTGTGATAAATAATGCTGTTATGTATATGCAGGTTGTTTTCTCCTCTAACTCATAGAGTTATGTACACATTTATATAGCTAACCTGCCACTTATAGAGATAATCTGAAGGCATATTTTTGCAGCAACAGGACATTCTGAAACAGAAGAACTCCCCATTCTTTATATTTTTGATTTGTCAAACATTATTGTTTTCAACTTAACTAAATTCAATTTACCTAAACTAAATCAATTGCTAAGATTACCTAGCTTTTCTAACTAATGAAATCTGGATTGTTTAGTAGCTGTCTATTAAATTAATTATCAATCGTATTATCACATATCATTGCTGCCACATATTACACATCTGGAGCTGAAATACCTCCTCCGCCACCTTCGCCCGGGCCCTGTATATGTAACTAGTAAAAATATAACCAATAAAATTCCATTCTTACTTAATAACCTAACTACCCTAACTGGTGGGTGAAAAAGGGGTATTTAAGATTAAGGGATATAAAGTATTTTTGTATAATGAAAAGGTATTAATAATTGAAATCACAGCAAAAGAAATGGTAAATATGCATTTTCAACCAATACTCCCTATTGACCAATACTCTTCTGAAATAAATGGCGGGGCTCCACCATCCAGACCTAAACTAACCTAGCTCTAACCTGGGCATTGATTACATAACCTTAGCTCACTGAGGCCGGGGGTTTCGCTCACCACCAGATCCCCCTTGTTATTTTTTTTTTTTATTCCTGCCGGCGGTAAATGTGCAGTTTCAACCAATACTCTCCTGGCATAACTGGGGGAGCTGCTCTCCCCCAGAACCCCCCATTAGTTAAATAACCTAACCTTGGCATTGATTACGCAACCTTACCTCACTAGGGGGGTTTCACCCCCCCAGACCACCTTGTGTTATTTTTTGTATGGGTTATAAATACTCCTTAGCGATGAGAACGAAACGTTCAGGATACTTAACGGTAAAATTCTAGTGTTTGCCCATACTCTCCCACTTCCCCCAAACAAGTTTGGGGACCTGTGGGAATGCGGGGTTTTCAGGTGGGGAACAAATTATGCGTCGGAAATACGTAATTTAAGAGTTGTGTAGGGAGGGGGGTAAAATTCCCTAGATCTAGAGTGATTTCCTTAAATCTAGAGATATTTGCCTAACCAAAATTAACCTAACCTAGCGGGGGTCTTGACCCACCGATAAGCTAACCTAACCAAATCTAACCTAAGCTAACCTAACTAAATCTAACCTAAGCTAACCTAACCTAACCAAATCTAACCTATCCTAACCAAATCTAACCTAACCTAACCAAACCAAAACGTGTGACCTTGACGATCCACACATAAGGATGACCGAAGTGTCGAGAACCTCCCTCAACCCCCCGCTATAGGAGGTTAGGTTAGATTTGTTTAGGTTAGGTTAGATTTAGTTAGATTAGGGTAGGTTATATTTGGGTAGGTTAGGTTAGATTTGGTTAGGTTAGGTTAGATTTGGATAGGCTAGGTTAGCTTTGGTTAGGATAGGTTAGCTTAGGTTAGATTTAGTTAGGTTAGCTTAGGACTTAGGATCAGTTTTACATCATTGAGAACTTAAAACTTAGGTCTAGGCACCCATAGGAACTCTATAGGCGGTTTAATAAGGAAGATAATACGAATATGCTAATTAGGTCAATTATGCAAATTGCTCAACAAATGCAAATTAGCATCCAGCAGTTTCTGCATCCTTAGGATGTGTACATTACATTTCAAGCATAAAACCTTACTGTACTCAACAGTTTCATTTTCACTATAGGGTATATAGGGACGGCTACCGTAGTAGACTAAAAATTAAGTGACAAGAGTCAGCTAGAGCAGATTTTTTTTACTTCCACCAACTAGCTGCTCACCATGGTGCATTTTGTGTGAGAATGAATTTCCATTCTAGATAAGCTCAAGTTAATTATAGCCTATATAGTAGGCTACTATGAAATACCAGCTATACCGATGACGACTTCAATACGAAGATTTCCTAAGATAAGAGGAAGCAAATATATAAACAAATGCAATCACTGAAAATTAAAACTTAATTCATTCAGAAAGGGGAAAAAAACGGAAAGCCAGAACCTGTCATGCCCTGCCACCTATAGCTACATGTACTAGTAGGTAGACAAGGAAGGCCAAA
>JACEEZ010020400.1:32500-48540 GCA_016584305.1 Chionoecetes opilio | reverse complement strand
AAAATTTTCATGAGAAATACTTTGATAACCCGAAAACTGGGATTTCGCCCCAACCCCCCCGAGGTTTGGTGCTATTCGCGCCAGATATTTCACTCCCGACCACAACCCACCACAACCCCATACGTTTGGGTTAAAAATAGATATATTGCCGGATGCGGATTTTTACTACCTTGACGTTGATGTGATTTTCAGCCAATTCTGTAATGGTCACTGTTTTACTCACATCCCCGCAATGGTGGCACCAAAAATATCTTTGCTCCCGCAGTTTCCTGGTTAAATGCTGCCCAGCTCTGTATATATATATATATATATATATAATAGTATAGTATCAATCAATCAATCATTGGGGGCATACGCCGGGGGGCGCGTCGCCTCGCCCACCCTACGACGCCACTCCCGGGGGTCACCACGCGCGAGTTCCCATGCAGGCTCCTTTCCCATACCAAGGAGCTCTCGACAAGAAACATCAACTTGCCCCAGCCACGAGCCTTGTGGGCGCCCCCTTGGCCTCCTCCACGCCGGATTGTCTCTTACAGATACAACCCGATGGGAAGGATCGGTTTCAGGGTAGCGTGCCACATGCCCATATAGCCGAAGTTGGCGCTAACGGACTATGCAGGTAATAGGCCTCGATTCAGTCTCACGGTGCAATCGCTGATTTGACACGTAATCATCCCAGCGATACCCCATGATTCTGCGAAGACACTTATTACCAAAGGCGTCTCTTCAAGTCACTATTTAGTGTCCATGTCTCACAACCATAGAGTAAGACAGGGATCACAGCGACTTGAAGATCCGGATCTTTGTCCTCCTGCACAGGTACCGACAAACGCCAAATACTCCCGCTGAGCGGTCCATAACACCGTGGGCTATGCCAATCCGTCGTAAGACTTCTTGACGTGACCCGCCGTCATTATGGACTGCGCTACCAAGGTATGTAAAACTTTCCAAGATCTCAAGTCCTCGCCACACGCATGAACAGACTGTACTGCTTCATCTAGTAAGTCTCCAAATACCTGGACCTTGGTCTTGAGCCAGGAGACCTCAAGTCCCAAAGGCTTTGCCTCCTCGTGCAGCGCCTCGAGAGCCATCACCAGGACCTCCAGCGACTCAGCAAAGATTACTGCATCATCGGCAAAAACAAGATCAGTGATCTTGGTGTTGCCGACGGATGCTCCACAATCACTTTGATCTACAACCTTGTCCAATACCCAGTCCATACAAGCGTGAAAAGTGATGGGGCAAGGACGCACCCCTGCCTCACTCCTGTATTCACAGGAAAGAAGCTGGATACACCTGCCCCACACTTCACAGCACTCTCAGTCCCAGAATACAGACCAGTTTATAAAACCCAAAATAGTCCTTGCAGGAATCCCTCGAAGTCGCAGAAGATCCCAGAGTGACTCACGATGCACTGAGTCAAACGCCTTCTTGAGATCAACATAGGCTGCAAGCATCCCCTGTCGAAACTCACGTCGGCGTTCCACCAGACACGAAGCGCTAGGATACGGTCCGTTGTTGACTTACCAGCGTGAACCCAGACTGCTGAGGTCTCTGATGCTTCACCAGATGACTGCGAATTCGTGTCAGCAATAGATGGCAAACACCTTGCCTGGTACGCTGAGCAGTGTAATACCGCGGTAATTGTTGCAGTCCTGACGGTCCCCTTTCCCTTTCCAGATAGGGACGACCAGCCCCCTTTTCCAGTCAGGAGGAATGGTACCTGATTGCCACACGGCAGTCAGGACAGCATGCAACCCGCGGATCATGGCCTCACCCCCAGCTTTGAGGAGCTCCGCACTGATATTACAAACACCAGCTGCCTTTCCACCCTTCAACTTTGCTACAGCCTCTCTGACTTCGTCAAGAGAGGGTGCGGTTTCGTCAATGGGAGGATCGGCATCCACTGCCTGTAACCCAGTGGTGTGAAGCTGCTCAGTTGGAGGGTCCACCGTGAACAACTGCCCAAGTACTCAGCCCAATGAGCCCTCTGCCCATCCATGTCCGACACGAGGCGCCCATCTGCTGTTCGAATAGCACTCGCCCGAGAAGGAGACTTGGGAAAGGAGCTTCTTCAGGGCTCGGGAGGCGGGTCGGAGGTCATTAGCGTTCAAATGACCCTCGACATCCTCAGCGAGACTCCTGACATACCTCTCCTTGTCTCTCCTCAGGAGGGTTTTAGTCCGGCGTGACAGAGCCCTGTGCTGGTCCCGGTTCCCAGCCAGCCTGGCAGCGCGACTCTCCTCGATTTTCTCCAGCGTCTCCGTCGAGACAAAACCACGCCTTGACCTCGGGCGCTCCCCAATACACTCCTTGGCAGCCTGTAGAGTTTCACGTTTGAAGGTATCCCACAGTTCTACAGGATCCCCGAGAGCACCGAGCACATCAAACCGATTTGAGACTGCCACCGCATACTCATGAGCACATGTCAAGTCCTTCAGTTTCTCAAGATGAAACACAGTATGGTTACCTCTTGAGATTCTTCTGGACTTGACATGAAGCTTAAGTGTAGCAACAACAAGTCTGTGATCTGTTCCAAAGAACTCAGCAATCCGGTAAACCCTGCAGTTCTGGAGGATCCTCTAACGAGTACTAACGAGGATGTGGTCGATCTCCTTAGCTACCCCTCCGGCATTACTATACCATGTCCAGCGGTGCAGCTCTGGTCTCTGATACCAAGAACCTGCAATTCTCAACCTTCTGGACCTTGCAAAGTTCAGAAGCAGAGAACTGTTGGTGTTTCTGGTACCGGAGCCATGGGGACCAACACACAACTCGTGTGTTGTATAGTATAGTATAGTATAATAGTATATTATATATATATATATATAATAATTTATAAAAGTATAGTATAAATAATATATATATAATATATATATTTATAATAATATATTATAAAATATATATATATATATATATATATATATATATATAATATATATATATATATATATATATATAATATATATATATATATATATATATATATATATATATATTATATTATATTATATATATATTCATATATATATATATATACCAATATATACATATATATATATATATATATAATATATATATATATATATATATATATATATATATATATATATATATAATATATATATATATATATATATATATATATATATATATATATATATATATATAGGTATATTATATATATTGGTTGGTATATATGTATATATTATTACATATATTATATATATATATTATATATATATATATATATATATATATATATATATATATATATATATATATATATATATATATATATATATATATATATATATACTATATATATACCAACCTTTACCTTTCCTAGTTATTTATTCATAACCAGTGTGACATGATTATCCCTGTGGTAGGGGCTGTTCTGCCCGAAAAAAGCGGTCCAAGTTATCGACATAGGTCCATCCATTGGCTTTGCAATGAATTGCCAGCCGGCAATTCAGAGCAATCGCCCTGGAGTACTACTCGTCGTCAACAGTGCGCCTCGGAAGCACACCACACACCACAGGGATCCCACCTCTATCCCTAACCTTACCTACAGCCTCCTTAAACCACCCGGTAAGCCAGCTGAACTGACAACCCAACTTTTAAGAGCTTGAATCTTTATACTTGGTTATTCACAACACTTTTCAAATCTTTCACCACACTTATCAAATCTTCAATCGCCTTCAGGAAAGATTTCAGAACTCCACTACATCCTTCACTGCACTCCATACCACCGGGCACCACGCCCATACCACTCTCTTTCACTACCACACTCTTCACCCTTTCATTCTCATCCTCTCCACCGACCTCACACGAGGATTTCACACCGCCCGCACTCTCTACCACAGTCGCACACAGCGCTCCTTCCCGCTTCACCTCCACTTCCTTTCCACTCCAAGCAAGCAAAACACCCTCACTGGACTCCATCGACGTAGCCATCCTAATCCCCGAGGGCACTACAAACACTACCTCAATCCTTGGAGACCTCAGGTCGACTGATGGTCAGATCGATACCAGTTCTGGATGGCCCCATCTCGCCCGTAGAGGTGGAATGGCAGGTCCAGAGAATGGAAGTGGACAAAGCTTGTGGGCCAGATGGGCTCACCTCTGGTGTCCTCACGATATTGCCAGCACAGTGGCTGTTGACCATTGCAACATTATTTAACGCGGTCTTTATGTCTGGCATGTATCCTGTGTCGTGGATGAAGGCTATGATGTTTACTGTTTTTAAGAGAGGAAGCAGGTCTGAGGCTAACAATTACAGGGGTATTAGCATGATTAATTATCTGGCTATAAGGTGGCTGGCAGCAACCACTGGTCTGGCACTGGTCTGGCACCACAACCAGCCCCACTGGCTGGCAGCAACAAACCCCGGCAGGACACAAGATCCTGGATCCAGCACCAACCCTCGGGAGGGAGACCACAGCCAGTCGGATTAGTCAGTTAGTGCCCAGGGGGCGCATTCAAAGACGCTTACCTCCATGGTTGTTAGCTTAACAACTGTCATCAGCTGTTATGGCATTCACAAAGGAGATTGATGATGTCAGAGTTGTTGTTCACAAGGCAACTGCCTATAGGGTGGTTTTAAGGAAGCTACGTACATAAAAATCCTCATAAATTGAGTATATATGATGTTTTCTGACTCAAGAGCTGAACAGGGCAAGTATACAAACGAAATTAGGCCATATAACAAACCCAGGCGCTTGTGGTGATATTGTTCTGTGGTGATGTGCCAAGAGTGGTGAGCGTGGCATCTCTACCCGAGTATCGATGCCAAACACCACCACGCATGGCTCCGGCAGACTGCAGGTATAGTGGTGTGCCCTTTTCCTTAATTAAAACCCGAGCCCTTGTCCATCCAGCAGTGAATGAGTACCGGGTGTTAACCGGGGTTTTGTGACCCGCCTCCCAGGGTGGTGGCTTCGGCCAACACTAGGAGAAGGAGAGCTACGAAGCGATATACTACCGAAAGAGGTCACAAGAAGAAGAAGAAGACCGGCCTATTACTCAGAAGGAATAATGAATAGCTAGAATACAAGGAATTACAAGACACCGGTGTGTTACCCGCGTGTATGTGGAGGTGGAAACAAGTGTTGAAGCGACGGAGGTAACACAGGGGATGAAACAATGATGGAATAAGCTAGAGAATAGAAATAAGTAGCTACAACACATCGGCCGCATATATAGAAGGAACAAGTGTTGGAGGTTATAAGCGAAGGAGGTGGTACAGGGAATTGTGGAATGAAGGAATAATGGAATAACCTACTTTTTGAGAAGGACGACGAAGCTGAAAGTTCATGCGGAATGAGATTGGAGGTAGATGGAAATAACCTTGAAAATGCAGGCCGCGGCTGCCCTGTGATTGGCTGACACGTTTGTTTTGACAATTGTGATTCGCTGGCGAGGCTGTGACGTCATTGTAGTCGCTCAGCCACTCAGCTTTGAACAACCATGTACCGCCACTGCCATGTCTCGTCTGTGAATATCCGTTAACACCGGGGTGTAGAAATAGAGGGATGTTGTTAAGCTATCACTAGTGGTCTTTAACTATCTGAATCCCTGCCCTGAAAATTTTCAAGGCTCTTTCCATCTACGTTGTACTTATTTCTATTCTCTAGCTTATTCCATCATTCCTTCATCCCCTGTGTCACCTCCGTTGCTTCAACACTTGTTTCCACCTCCACATACACGCAGGTAACACACCGGTGTCTTGTACTTCCTTGTATTCTAGCTATTCATTATTCCTTCCGAGTAATAGGCCGGTCTTCTTCTTCTTCTTCTTGTGACCTCTTTCGGTAGTATATCGCTTCATAGCTCTCCTTCTCCTAATGTTGGGGGAGGCCACCACCCCGGGACACGGGTCACAAACCCCCGGCTTACACCCGGTAACCATTCACTGCTGGGTGGACAAGGGCTCGGGTTTTAATTAAGGAAAAGTGCACGACACATACCTGCAGTCTGCCACAGAGACATGCGTGGAGTTATCTGGCATCGCTACCCGGGTCGAGATGCCGCTCTCACCACTCTTGGCACATCACCACAAAACAATATTACCACAAGCGCCTGGGTTTGTTATATGGCCTAGTTTCGGTTGTATACTTGCCCTGTTCAGTTCTTGAGTCAGAAAACATCATATATACTCAATTTATGAAGATTTTTATGTACGTAGCCTCCTTAACACCACCATACAGGCAGTTGCCGTGTTAACAACAACTCTGACGTCATCAATCTCCTCTGTGAATGCCAAAACAGCTGATGACAGTTGTTAAGCTAACAACCATGGAGGTAAGCGTCTTTGAATGCGCCCCCAGCGCAGCACCGGCCTGGACTCTGATCTCAGCACCAGTAACAGCAGCCTGTTGGTGCTTCTTCACTTTTGAATGCTGATGCTGCTCCACTCCACCACTGCTTCTCCAAATGCCACTCCCTTTTACCTCCTCTGTCCACTCTGATAATATGATTATTACTACTACTATTATTATCATCTTTATCGTTGTTATTTCTATGTTTATTATCATTATCAATCTCATTCCTATTAAGCAAACAAAATAAAATGAGTTTGGTTTGGGAGAGGTTGTTAATGACCAATTATCATAAGAAAATTACTGCAATGTATTTGTTGGCAAATAAAAAAAAAAATTACCTCTAGTGTCTATGATAGGTTGACAACAACATTTGGCTTTGTACCAATTTTAGTGAAGAGAGAGAGAGAGAGAGAGAGAGAGAGAGAGAGAGAGAGAGAGAGAGAGAGAGAGAGAGAGAGAGAGAGAGAGAGAGAGAGAATCCCCGCCACCCACCCACACGTCCTGCCCTGACTTCACCCACACCTGCTCGCCTGCTTGCTGGCAGGCCACTCCCTTCTACCTTTTCTTTTCACTATAAAATAATTATCATTATTACGTACTATGTAGTGTACTATGTAGTATATACTATGCACCTGTAGAAAGAAAGAGAGAAAAAAAAGGGAAAAAATCCTCACCACAGAACTGTGAACACGCACAGAAAAAAGAGCCTGCTTGAAGATACACTGAAGATACGCTCTCTGCGATTGCTCATTCAAGACTGGCGACATGATTTGGAGCGAGGCTGACCTCCAAACCTCCTTTGACGTGACGCACACCAGAGCAAATTTCAGTTTAGCCGTGGAGGGACCTATTAAAAGTCTATTGATGTAGATTAAAAATCTATTGATCTAGTTCTAGTACATATATAAGAACCGTCATACGGTGAACGATCTCTTTAGAGTGGCTTTCACCCGTTTGCGTGTGTCGGGTCATAGTTTGTTTATTGAGACTGGGCCAAGGAACAGGCGGGCACAGGGTCGTTTGCCGCTGGAAGAGCGTCTGTGCGTATGTGAAGAGGGTCAGACAGAAAGGCACGTAGTGGAAAGTTGTCCTGTCACGAGGGATATTAGGCAATATGCAGGCTTAACTTGTGTAGAAGAGCTCTTAAATGACAAGTACGCAAAAAATCTTGCATGTAAAATTATTTATGACATTCTTGAATTATATTTATAGAGTGTAGTAGTCTAGGGGCCAAAACTGAGAAGTGTCTTTAAAATCGACTTTCGTGGTACCCATGCGGTAACAGCTTCATAAAATACCATCTGAAAGGAAATTTTGTCTACTTTTCAAATCTGGCAATGAAAATTTCGAAATCGTGTAGCTTCATGGTGATTTTTTGGTTACCATGACAACCACATTACATATTTCAGACCAACATGTTTAGTCTAGTCCAGTGGACCCCACGTGCACCCCATGGACAATCTAATGAGACTTACTTTTTTAGATGCACAAATATGTCTAGAAAACAAAAATCAATGTTAACACTGTCAACTAATGTCCCATGGGGTTCGTATGGCGGCCATCGTCGATCGCGAAATATTTGACTTTCTCGAAATTACCAAAATATTCATAAAATCACAAATAATGTAGTTACAAATTTAATTTTGGTGCCCACGTGACAAGAATAACATGGCCTATTGTAATAAGAGCTATTAATGCAGTAATTGGTACAAGTTTAGTCATAGAACGGCAAAAACCTAAAAAAAAGGCGGAAAAATTACTTCGGTTTCGCCGACAACTTTCAACATAAATGACAAAAACTTCACCAATATACAACATACTGGTCAGTTTAACATATCAAAATCTTCGTCTTTTATTCCCCCATCACCATGACAACCACATTACACATTTTTTTACATTCATGTTCATATTTTAAAATATAAATAACATATAAAATATGAGTGACAAAAAGAAATGTTTATATTTCGGAGATAGACAATTAGACATGCATCATAATTATTTGTACAGAAATATGAAATTTATTTTGCTTAGCAACGGTTGCTATGGTGATGATAAATATACAATCACATAAAAAGCTGAATATACGTCCATATTCTCGATCACTATATATATATATTATGTACATATATTTCAAATAAAATTGCGATCCATCAGCACAAATAAACTATCAAATACTCTATCATAATAATATAGCACTGTATGCATGTCTTGCTATAATAACTAAGGAAACATATTAAGAGAATTTGAATCACATCGTATATGCTATTTATTGAAAATGTTTTCACCATTTTCAATAAATAAATGATTTGGAAACTATAAAATCGATATTTAAGGCTTAATTGTCTTACACTAATTGGCATTCTTTTTAATATATTTTATACAATTTTTATTCAAACGGGACTGATTGATAAAAAATGTTACCATGGTAACAGGTAAGTATATATATACACACTATATATTCGCGGTGTTAATTAATGAGTTACGGTAGGTTAATGACAATGTGCAAATTGTACCATGTGCATCATTAGATAATTGCTAGATGACCAGATCAATTGCATGATTATTTGTTTGCAATAATATGATATTATAACATATATATTAGATATATATATGAGATATATATATATGTTTAATATATATATATATATATATATATATATATATATATGGTGTGTATATTATATATATATATATATATATATATATATATATATATATATATATATATATATATAAATATATATATATATATATATATATATATATATATATATATATATATATATATATATATATATATATATATATATATATATATATATTATATATATATATATATATATATGTTGCTATGACAACCGTTGTTGTTATATAACAATACACATTTATTGTTTACAAATAAACTTGTAAACAAACTGATTTTAAAAGACTGCAAATCGTGAGAGAACTGGATAACTACCGTATGGATACGTGGATGTGGATTTTTTCTCACCTTGGGCAGGGGAGCATACCTGCATCCAAAGCTGTGTACATAGCTGGCGGGAAAACCGATAGTAGAGAAGTCATACGGGTGACAAACTATGAACACAAGGAGGTGCCGCATTTGTGTTCAAATCAAGAGGAAGCAGACACGCGGATATTCCTCCATGCTCATGATGCAGTTAGCGAAGGCGCCAACAAACTCGTCATATCATCTCCAGACACCGATGTGGCAGTTCTCGGCGTGCACTATTATCCAACACTGAAGGTGGAAATGTGGATGAAGACAGGTCTCCGAGAGAAGAAACGATATATTCCACTGCATCAAATTTCGGAATCGCTTGGAAATTATTTGTGTGAGCTGTTACCGGCATTCCATGCGATCACTGGATGTGACAGTACAAGTGCGATGTTAAGTATGGGCAAACTGAAACCTTGGACTATCGTAAAGGAACACACCGCACTCCTGCGTAGACTTAGACTACTTGGAACTTCTACAACCGCACCTAAAGAAGCGTGCGATGCAGTGCAACAATTTGTTTGTGTTCTGTACGTTCCGAAAGTGAAATGTTGCGATGTTGATGAAGCACGACACACGCTATTCACACATACCCAAGCACGAAGCGAGAACTTGCCTCCGACATCCGACTCTCTTCATCACCATGTCAATCGAGCGAACTACCAGACATACATCTGGAAACACGCCTTGGAGGCCGAGCCATCTGTCCCACTACCCACGAGTCATGGTTGGGAAATAAACAAGGATAGACTAAGACCAATCCTCATGACACAGCAGGCCACACCATCAAATATACTGGACATGGTGACCTGTCGCTGTGTATCATCAAAATGCAGCAAGAAATGTGGAGGCTATAAGCACAAATTGGCATGCGCTTCAGTTTGTCGATGCGGAGGCGGTGTGGGATGCCTCAATCCACTGAAGACCACAGCGTTGGAAGAAGATGACGATGAATCAGATTCAGATGGAGAATAATTAAATTACTATTACTCGTGCCGGTGTTGTTGATTCTCAATTGAAAATCATGATTGTTTTGTTATGGTATAATGTAGATATTATTGTAATTATCATTATTTGCAACGTATATAAATATGACAATACATGTAAAAATTATCATTACCAGTAATACTTCGTCTAAACTGCTTAAATCTATGGGCAATAAGGACTCAGTTCAGTCAGTTGTTGTCTTCGTTACCATAGCAACACATGGGTATAATATAAAAATATTGTTGCGTAGAGTTTGCAGGTTATGTGTACTCATAGGTGGTCATTTTCAGTTCAAATACATAATCATCATGCATAGTGGTCGGGAAATATATATGGAAAATCATAATTGTTTTGGGGATATGTTATTTTGTACCATTTCTATAGCAACTGTTGCTATGCAAATTGAATTTTATATATTTGTCCAATGTAGTATTGTCACCTGGTTATCTATACACGATAACACTTTTTCTTTGTCTGCCTTATTCTATATGTTATTTATATTTCAATATATGAACATGTTGGTCTGAAATATGTAATGTGGTTGTCATGGTAACCAAAAAAAATGGGGGAATAATAGACGATGATTTTGATATGTTAAACTGACCAGTATGTTGTATGTTAGTGAAGTTATTGTCATTTATGTTGAAAGTTGTCGGCGAAACCGAAGTAATTTTTCCGCCTTTTTTTTAGGTTTTTGCCGTTCCATGACTAAACTTGTACCAATTACTGCATTAATAGCTCTTATTACAATAGGCCATGTTATTCTTGTCACGTGGGCACCAAAATTAAATTTGTAACTACATTATTTGTGATTTTATGGACATTTTGGTAATTTCGAAAAAGTCAAATATTTCGCGATCGACGATGGCCGCCATACGAACCCCATGGGACATTAGTTGACAGTGTTAACATTGATTTTTGTTTTCTAGACATATTTGTGCATCTAAAAAAGTAGGTCTCATTAGATTGTCCATGGGGTGCACGTGGGGTCCACTGGACTAGACTAAACATGTTGGTCTGAAATATGTAATGTGGTTGTCATGGTAACCAAAAAATCACCATGAAGCTACACGATTTCGAAATTTTCATTGCCAGATTTGAAAAGTAGACAAAATTTCCTTTCAGATGGTATAATATGAAGCTGTTACCGCATGGGTACCACGAAAATTATTTTTTCAGCCCTTGGCCCCCGGACTATAGGTATATTTGTTGGTTTCTGGCATGATTATAACCGACCTTTTTCATTTTCATTGTTTTATGCTCAAGTTTTTTTGTGGACTACAAAATGAAATCCGTTTTAATAATGTTTTAATGTTTTAATGTTTCAATGTTTAATGTTTCAATGTTTCACGTTTTATGTTTAATAATTTTATTAATTGCTCACTTAATGTAACTCTGACAGTTACATGACACAGGTAGTTGACTGACAAATGTAACTCTGGTCAGTAAAATATGTATATTTTTTTTTCTTTCTTCTCTCTCTCTTCTCTCTCTCCTCTCCTCTCTCTCTTCTCTCTCTCTCCTCTGTCTCTCTTCTCTCTCTCTCCTCTCTCTTCTCTCTCTCTCTCTCTCTCTCTCTCTCCTCTCCTCTCTCTCTCTCTCCTCTCTCTCTCTCTCTCTCTCTCTCTCTCTCTCTCTCTCTCTCTCTCTCTCTCTCTCTCTATATATATATATATATATATATATATATATATATATATATTTGTGTGTGTGTGTGTGTGTGTGTGTATCTGTAGAAATAATAGATCCCTAAGACTGCAGCTACACTTCTGTAAACGGCTACACATTCACCACCACATCTAATTATATCAACACCAACACTACATAAATTACAACAACTATAACAATACCGCCACTACTACCATCACCACTATCTAGAATTACGACAACTACAACACCCAACATCATAAGCACCACCAAATACCATTTATGCCACCCTATCAACCACCTTCACCATTACCATCCTACCCCCACAACCAACAACACTAAAATCACCACCACAGATACTACCAAACTAATAATTATTTGAACAAACTTTGCCATCCTACTGTCAACACCACCATCGCCTTCAACACCCTTATTTACAAAACGCTCTAATAAGATACACACACACACACACACACACACACACACACACACACACACACACACACACACACACACACACACACACACACACACACACACACATACCGCTTGCATGGTCAAGTGGTTTAGTGCGCGTTCATTGTGTGGTTGCGTGTTCGGTCCTCGCTCGCTCCCGGAGATTTTTTCATTGACAAATGTGGGCGGTGACTATCTCCCTTTGGTCAAGAGTTTATCTGCAAGGTCAAGTTTATGCAAGCAAGGGGATGGAGGATGTGTTATTTGTGAGGTCCCAGCATTACCTAAAAATCGATCTCTACTAGTTTAAAGCTATTTCCGGGAGGGTATAGCTCGCGATCGGGAGTCCAGCATGCGTGGGCAATACCGTGGGGTGGGGTGAATACTCACACAATCAATCAATCATTGGGGGCATACGCCGGGGGGCGCGTCGCCTCGCCCACCCTACGACGCCACTCCCGGGGGTCACCACCACCACGCACGTAATAGGCCTCGATTCAGTTTCACGGTGCAATCGCTGATTTGACACGTAATCATTTTAATGATACCCCATGTTTCTGCGAAGACACGTATTACCAAAGGCATCGATTCGCCTCTTAAAGTCACAATTTAGTGTTCATGTCTCACAACCATAAAGTAAGACAGGGATAACAAGCGACTTGAAGATTCGTATCTTTGATGGAGGATGCAAGCAAGGGGATGGAGGATGTGTTATTTGTGAGGTCCCAGCATTACCTAAAAATCGATCTCTACTAGTTTAAAGCTATTTCCGGGAGGGTATAGCTCGCGATCGGGAGTCCAGCATGCGTGGGCAATACCGTGGGGTGGGGTGAATACTCACACACACACACACACACACACACACACACACACACACACACACACACACACAGTTAGTTAGTTAATTTATTGACAAAGAATTTCCAATTAATACATAATACAAAATACAAAACACAAAATATTATAAAAAAAAAAATGCAGATCTATCATTTGTCCAAACAAAACAAAAATATAATTCTTTCCAAGTAGAGGGTAATACATATAATCTAAGCAAAAATACTAAGCACTTCATGTACATAATCACATAATTCACGTACATATGTGTCCTCATTCAACAGGTTGGTAATATTTGAAAACGAAAGCATGTTGAACCTTACGCGGCAGTGAGCAGACAGGGGACAATCTATCAAGACATGTTTTTCTGTTTGCACCTGTTCATCATCACACTGACACACGCGTTGGTGAGCAGGTGTGCGACTCCACCTCCCTACTTCTATCTTAAGTAATCGTCCAGACCATTTCATCATTCCTGATTTAATGCAGTCAAAATATAGCCATGATCGAGTATATCAACAATATGTTGTCACTTTTTGCATCCAGTCACCCGTTTCTAAATGATCCGCATTCAAAATCTGTAAATTCCCCGAGCTCTCAAAACACAACTGATGACCAGCAGACGACGCACCACGGCTCGGTGACGTCACTTCAGGAAGCCTCCCAGCCCTGCCTGATACAAATACACGTAGACTCAGAAAAAACTAAGCGGGGGGGGGGCATTCAGTAGAGCGCATACCTCCGCCGGAGGTATGCGCTCTAAAACAAACAGTTGTGATTCGATTTCATCCACAATTAAATCACTTCTTCCTTATACCAAATAGGCTTGGTATACCAAGTTTGGTGCAAATCTATTCGTAACTTTTCGAGAAATCCTGTACACTAACAAACAAACAGACAGATCGGGGTGAAAACATAACCTCTAACGCTCTAAAACAAACAGTTGTGATTCGATATCATCCAATAGTAAATCAATTCTTCCTTATACCAAATAGACTTGGTATACCAGGTTTGGTCCAAATCTATTCATAACTTTTCGAGAAATCCTGTACACTAACAAACAAACAAACAAACAAACAGATCGGGGTGAAAACATAACCTCCCTCCAACTTCGTTGGCGGAGGTAAATATAGTACTTGAAGAATTCTGGGTGTTTCTGATATTTTTTTTTTGCGATATGGCATATACTTGCATCCTGTATGGGTGCAGCAAGAAAGCTGTACCTTTCCAGAGAGCTTAGCACCCATTTCCGACCTATTTGGCCATGATATGTGTGTGCAGCGCCGGTGAGAGGCGGCTGAGAGGAGCGCGGCAAGACAATGCGCTTCACATCGCGCGCCTGTCACCCGCCTCTCACCGGCGCTGAACACACATATCATGGCCAAATAGGTCGGAAATGGGTGTTTAGCTCTCTGGAAAGGCACATCTTTCTTGCTGCACCCATACAGGATGCAAGTATATGCCATATCGCAATTTTTTTTTATCAGAAACACCCAAAATTCTTCAAGTACTATATTTTTTTCTGAGTCTACGTGTATTTGTATCAGCGCCGGCCTGGGAGGCTTCCTGAAGTGACGTCACCAGCATGTTTCCCGCCACGGCTGGAATGTGGCTGTTGTTTTTCCCGCGCTTATTACAAAAGTCATGTTTTAGGGAAATAAGGAATGGAAATGAATTATGTTTTGTGGATTAGGTATTTTGAATGAACATTCAACATAATTATGCAAAGAAAAAATGGGTCTGGACGATTACTTTAAGATTGTGAGACATAAGTCTGAGTCTGGTAAATGATTCACGTTTGTAGTCTTGGATGAATCTCTCGGTTCGATACACTTGGTGCACTATCATGGATGGGTTCAGGTCTGTGATATATGTTGTGAGCTTTGTTGCTCCGGCTGCTCTTTCCTGCACATATCTCACAACACTATTTTAATGGATCCATATTATTGTCACAAACAGCTGATCTTTCTATGAACCGGAAGCCAGGTGTATTCGCTTGCCTGCAAAGATTGTATACGAAGTGGTAAGGTTGGTCCATGTCTATGTCTGCATGTTTCCTTTGGATATACTTAAAACTTTTCTTTTCAACGAGGTGTTGCACTGGGGGAATACCGGCTTCTATCATATATAGATTCATGCTAGTATTTTTCCGTACACCAAGCAGACATTTCACTAATTTATTATATTGTTTTTCCAGTCCTTTCGTTTTCTTTGTTAACCACGACTCCGAGCTATACAATAATGAACTCATCACCGCTGCTTCGAAAACAGCTATCTTATATACAAATGGCATCTGAGTGTTGCTTGCACAGAAAATGGAGAACTTGTTCACTACTGCTTCACTTGCAGCTTCATGCAGTCTCAAGATATCGTCCATCTTGGCAGAATCAGTGAACCATGCCCCGAGGTACAAGTACCTAGAGGCATAGTTCACGCTCACTCCTGCACTCAACAAACACTGTCTATCATAGTCCTCTCCATTAATAACAAAAATCTTTGTCTTATTTGTATTAATGACCATACCACTCTCCCTACAAAAGTAACATATAACCCCAATCGACGCGTCTACAATTGCTGACTTGAAGAATGTTCTTGGTGCACTTGTACATTGCTTTGATCGCCTGCAGCATTACTCTACCACACCCCAACTCCCTGAGACGCTCGAGTAACTTCATCCGGGGGACTCTATCGTAAGCTTTACTAAAATCTACAAATAAAACATACAATTTTTCCCTTTTGAATACAGCATAATTACATAATAATCTTAAAGTTAAGATCTGTTCTATACAGTC
>JACEEZ010020400.1:2500-27500 GCA_016584305.1 Chionoecetes opilio | reverse complement strand
CGAGAAGGCTGAGGTATTAGCGGCCCACTTCTCAGGGAAAAATGACAGTCTCTGATCCTGACCGCCTTCCTCCTGCCGTGGCACGTCTCACCAACGCGACGCTCGACACCATCACCTTAACCACAGAAGAGGTGATGCGACAGCTGCAACTGGTCGACCCTAAGAAGGCCCTTGGACCAGACGGGGTGTCCCCTCACATCCTTAAGCACTGCGCTGCCCAGCTGGCAGCCCCCGTCACCGATATCTTCCAGTGTTGTCTCAGCACTGGTAAGTGGCCCTCCACGTGGAAGGTGGCAAGAGTAGCAGCCATTCACAAAAGGGAAAGAAGACGGAGCCAAAAACTACAGACCAATCTCCCTCCTTTTCTTCCTGGGCAAGACACTGGAAACCATCATTGCCAGCAGGATCTCCTACTTTTTTCACCACACACCGCATCCTCAGAAACAGAAAAGTTCGGTTTCCCCCCTACCAGGTCTGCCAACGAACACCCTTTCTCCTTATGTCCACCTTATGGCACCAATCCTAGACAGAGGACGCGACATTTTTCGTCTTTTGCCTTGGACATCGCCGGAGCTTTTGATAGGGTGTGGCACTCCGGTCTCATCACCAAACTCCGCGCATGGGAGTGACTGGCGCCTTCTCCCTTCCTTCACGACTACCTGGGGAAACAGGGTCTCTCAGCGTGGCGGTGAACGGACACACTTGGGAAGAACACCCGATTGGAGCTGGTGTCCCACAAGGCAGTGTTTCTTGGACCCCTATTAGGGAAATTTGTGTTTTTCAACGACCTCCTGATGCCACCCCGGAGGCACACGCCTACGCGGATGACTGCACCCTCACATTCCTCTGTGACAGTACTGACCACCGCACTACTGTCGCCCTCGTCAACCAAGGTTTGGAGACCATCACCTCATGGGGACGACGGTGGCAGGTTGATCTCGCCCAGGACAAAACACAGGTCATGCTGATCTCCCGGCGACATCACCCCCCAGCCACCCCTATTCCCACCCATTCTTTCTGGACGGGAAGGTGTTGCCTTGGCAGCCGACGGTCAACATTCTCCGGCGTTGAGGTGAACAGCACCCTCTCCTTCACCAGCCATGTCAGGAAGACAGCCTCCAAAGGGCCCCAGGCAGGTTGGAAAATGCGTCAGGCGCGTTTCCCCCCACCCCCTTGACGCTCGGGGGGTCACAACCCTTTATGCGGCCCAAGTCCGCTCCCTCATGGAGTACGCCCCCCTGACTTGGTCATCCTGCCCCCCTCGTACCTTGGTCTCCTAGACAAGGTACAAAACCGTGCCCAGCGGCTCATCTCCCTGAAGGCAGCACCAAACATGCAACTCGCCCCCCTACAGCCCATACCCGCCAGGCGAGACGTGGCCGGCCTGTGCGTCACGTACAAAATCCTCAAGCAGGGCGCCCCGCACCTCGCTATACTCCCGGCAGCCGTGGGCGACACCTCACCCATACGCCACCAGGGACGCCCACAAGAGGGGCCAACAACTCATTGTTCCCTTCGCCAGGACAGAGACCTTCTTCCGCTCCTTCCTGCCGCGATACAGCAGGCTGTGGAACCGTGTAGTGCGACAGACTGACATGCACCAGGCCGCCACACTCCACATCTTCAAGTGTGCAGTGAATGCCTGGCTGATGCCATCTAGACATAATTAGAAAAACTTATAGACAACTAGTAAATGTGCAGACTAAAGATAGTTATCGGAAACCTCACGGGAACTTTTGGCTGTAAAATTAATATCAAATGTAAAAAAAAAAAACAAAAAAAAAAAAAAGTATCTAAGGAATGCAAACTATTTTTGTATGAAATCAATCTGAGTCTGTGTTGCTGTGCCAAAAGGGTGTTTGCGATTGAGCCAACAATATTCAATTGCACCACTTGGTTTCCTTCTGTTGCTTGGATCATTTAGATTATATCTTAATATATGTATAAAAGGATCACTCATAGTATAATGTATTCTTTAAAAAAAATTCTTGAAAAAGAAAATGCGGTTTTGTATTAAACTAGACATGAGATTGTGTCCCTTTACTTGAGCTATTTTTTTATTCTATATGGGATGTGAAATTTCTGGCCATCAAAATAGGTTCATAAATGTCCCTAATTATGAGGACGAAAGGTACAATATACGAGTTTCCCGTTACTATCAGTTTTGAATTCGGGTGTAAAACATATTCCTTGTTGAGCCCGTGACCAATGGTGTACATCCCGGTCATGAATGACTCCAAGGCATGGGTAAGACAGTCTGTAAGGGAACATTCGCATTTTATTAAATATTTCTGAGATATTCTAATGGTTTTTTCATGACTAGTGAGAAATCAGGAACACTAGATTTCGATCGCAACTGTATGTATGTATTCTTGAGACTCATAATTTTCTTTCACTGACATATTATTATTTACAACTTGATCATCATCATTATTTTCCCGTGATGGTGAATTACCATCTGTATTGTTATCGCTATTGTCATTGACAGAAGAAGTCCACTTCTTACAACTTTCAGAACAGAGCTTTTTCCAATGCCGAAACAGCAAGTAACTGTGTCACAACCAGAAAGTGCATGAGCAGCTAGGATTTCTGGTATGATATCTATGTGCTTCTCAACGGTCTTGCCGATATCGACTATTGCTTGATCTTTGATTGGAGATTCCACACTCACCATGAACTTAAGACCATCTTCCAGATAGTAATGTAGAAGCAGTACAAACACGTCTGTGTCATCTGATAAGACGGTGATGCTTGTGAGTTTCTCCTTTGCAGCCATGAGCATTTGTTAATGATGATGATATCTGCCTTTTCATGTGTAGTGTTCATATCCCCTCTGTTGATGATAAGTCCCCCCATTGCTGATCTCAATCGGAGTTTTGTCTTGGGATGTGATGATCAGCTTGTGATTCTGTATGTGGTTTCGATGGAACGAAACGTCCTCGTTCAGTGCAGATTATGTCCATGAGCTGCTTCTTGTTTTCAATGACAGTCAGGATTACTTTCTGTGATGGCAGCTCCGTTGAAACCCTTGAGCTGGTGAACTCTACTGGTTTCAGTGTTCCTCGCACTTCTTGTGACACCTTTTTGTGCTGTTACTCATAGTACCGATCAAACACCAAGTACACATCTCCTTTTTGCAGTTTTCTTCAATATGTTGTCTGAAGTTTGACACATACGTTTTTACTGTACCTCCACAGGCCAGTGTATCACCCAGAGGAGAGCAGAACCATCGATGATTGTGATATCTGTGTTTGGTGCATTTTTGGATGAGACCTCAACTTTCAGTTTGAGTCTTCAACACGGATTTTCCTGTTGAGCATCTCATCTCTCCTGCATCTGTGAACATTGATGTTGGGATTGGTGCCAGCTCATGTGCGAGAACCTCCTTGATGTCCACTTGACGGGAACTGCCTGAAGACCTACTACTCTTGAGTAGACGAGGCTGGTGTCAAACACTTTTGTTTCACCACTTTTCCCACTTTCCTCGTCACTGCCATGGTCGTGATCTTTTTGTTGATGGTATCATGGAAAATGCTCCGGCCAAGTCGTTTCGAATTCAGCCATCTGTTCTCTTCCAACTTCAAGGGAATCTTGCACGTTGACTGTAGCAGGACCCTACCCTGCCACTGACAATGTTCAAATGTGCCTTCAGGATGACTCACTGGATCCAGAGGATTGATACTCAAATCGAGATTGTGTCGGATGCCCTCTTTGTCCTTTCTGTCACTGGAGATCCTAGCTTGCGCTTTCTTTGTGAATGATCTGCACATTACCTCCATCACCATCGACCATTTTCGCTGAGGTTGGACTCCAATTTGCTGCAGAGGGGAAGACTTAAGGCCTGTGGAAATTATCCATAAACCACCCTTTCATAATTTGGGAGAGTGGTGGTTTTGTTTCCCCCCCTCCCCTTTTGTGAGTGAAGTATTTTCCGCTCGTGATAGGGGTGTATAGGGGTGTATAATATAATTATAATGGTAATGGGTAATAATTAAGGTAATTTAAGTAAATATTAGTACTGGGATAGGATAATTAATATTCCCAGTGGTTAATAAGCATTGCACTTAAATAATGAGCACCTTGATTTTTGGGGCGCGGTCATTGGCTATCGTCATTAGATTCTAGGCCATAGGGAATAAAATACGTGGGTTAGGACCGGGTACCGGGCTCGTCGCCACTCTCAGAGAATCAGTACACCCAGACCCTCCGTGAAGATAACATAAATTGTTAATAGACGTGCTTGTCTACAAGTACCATTCCAGTTCCGTGAGAGTAACTCTCTTTGATCTTATCTGATTACATTGATAAGAATTGTATAGAGACTCTTTGTACATATAGTTTAAAATCAAAGGACATGTGTAAAGAAACAACACACTGATAACAATAGCCGTGCGTCAAGTTACTGGTGTGATAACCACTTGACGCCGACCACGATTACGCCTCCACCTCCGCTCTTGTCATTCACGGGCGGCCCCGATCCCAGCGACCACTGCAGATCACAAGACCATTGCAATATGGATCCAAACCTACAGCCTTAATTCAACCCACTATCCACCGATAAGTATCCTAGTTAGTTAAGTAGCTGGGATGATGTGTTCGGGTGATAGCCATGGGTTTGATTGAATAGGTAAGAAACTCAGATTAAATATGTATATGATATAAATTCCCACAAGGCCCATGTTTTGAGTGTTTCGGGCTTCAAAGTGATGCCGATGATGCCTCCTTTCCCATGGCTGTACCTCATGAAAGTAGTCTCTATGCACATGTCGCTCCAGATCCCATTCCAGATCCCAGGAATATGTCTCTCAGCACATGCTCTCTTTTCATGAACAGATCCAGGACCTTGGTGGGGAGAGCTTCCATCGATCTGAGATAGAAGAGGCCATATCGTGCGCAGTGCACATGGCCAGCCGCGTAGAAGTAGGGCATCATCAGGGTAAAGGCTTCAGGTGAAGTGGCCAGTCTCCTTCCCTCTCTGCTCTGATAAACATCATCATGATGAATACTGGCTTTATGAGTGGTTTATTTTATGAGTTATTAGTGGTTTTACTTCTGCTGGCAAGTTCTTCCAAAATGCTCATCAGATCATGCTTGCGTGTAATTGGAGTTTGCTCTATGATACTCCTCAGTACTTCCTCCACAACGAGTCGTAACGCCCTCACGTTTGAGGAAACTTCTTACCAGACATCTTCGCACTCCTCCAAACACAGCAACTCATCACTTCGGCAAGTCCGCTTTCTGCCATCAAAGTACCAACGGATCCGACAAAACTCATAAGAGAATGCATTCCTCCGAGCCGCATGATGACATTTGAGAATCGGTCTGGGTAGGTCCACATTACGTGAAGAGCCACACGGTACAGTTGCAAGTCGCATGTGAAAGCAAAAAATTCCTGGCCTGTCTGCTGTGTGAGATGTTGTGCTGTGCCAGGGCCGTCATCATCGTGTCAGGATCGGACGGAGTCATATCGATCAGTGGCAGATACACAGCTTTTGTTTTTGGTTGGGTTGAGATGCCTTCTTGGCGACTGTTGGCTGTGTTGTACCCATTGTACTCGGGGCATCGATCTTTGATGATGATGTCTTCCAGAAAGGCTGTGTCTGTTTTGTCAGCTCTTTGTCTTGCCTATGCTTTCTGAGCATGCATCTTCAGTGAAAGCACATATTTTCTGGCGGCCTCCTGGGGTCATCTTGAATTTATGCTCCCAGCAAAAGTTGCTCAATTGTGACAAGATGTCGCCTGTCAGTTTCTGAATGTATATGTACCAGAGGTGGGCATCGCAATTTTTTTTCCAATTCCGCAATCGCAATTCCGCAATTCCGACCTGCACCAGTCCGCAATCGCAATTCCGCAATTTTTTTCAGATAGGCCTTTTCGCAATCGCAATTCCGCAATTCCGCAATTCCGCAAACTAATTTTGACACCTACAATTAAAACAAAACACCCACAATTAAAACAAAAAATGTCTCAAGACTTTTTATTAGTGTTTATTTGTAATACATCTGTATTCCTATTGTTTCTCTCTATACTTGTTACTTGTCATTCACAATTAAGTCTTTGTCTCTTTTAGCGTTTTTCTTTACTTTTACACTTCACAGTCTACTGGCTAGTAATCACTAGGTGACTAGGGTATCTAGTCAAGAGGGTAAGGCCATTCATAGGCCCTATGTTAAACGCTACTGGGCGCCATCTTAGCGCCAGGGCCTCTTCGTTCACCCAAGACCCAGGGAAGTTCTCAAGGCATGACCCCGCAGTATATCATGTTATACATGTATAAAGGATATACTGTTATCTTCGGAAATGTTTGTTCTATAAGATTATCACATAAATCACAGTAAAACACATTAAATAAAGGCCATTATGAGACTCTGAAGAAATATGCATGAACTTAAAATTCACTGAAGCGCATCGTCATGTAAAACTTTGTGAGACAACATATTACATGGAAGATATCAATAGAAGCAGAATTGTATTAGCTTTCCATGATATATTTCGTTTTCTGATAAATGCAGTAGTACCTTGCAAAAATGAGCGTTAACTAAATAAATCGCCGCGCAGGCCGCTCTCTGTGATGACTGTGTTCACAAATAATCAAATATATATTGGATATATATCGCCTTTTATTCAGCCTTTATAACAATTTTTCTATGTTTTAACTTTTAACTAGTAAATTAAAGGATAATTTATAGTTTCACCCAACCAACGATTTTCTGATGCGCCTTATGTATATAATAAGGCGCATCAGAAAATCGTTGGTTGGGTGAAACTATAAATTGACCAAAATAAATTGACTAAATACTCAGTAGATAAGGAATAACTTACTTGTCCAAGTGACTCAAGTTAGCTGGAAGCTTCTCTCCACCTGTTTCCTGGCCCTGCCTGCTCTCACGCTCAGTGCTCTGGCTGAGGCTGAGAGTGGTGGGGAGATCATCCTGAGCCTCCAAGTCACTTCTGACACAATCCCCACTTCTAACACTATCAGTATCCAGTGTATCCACACTCAAACTCATACTCCTAGGCGACGGAGATGGCGACAAAAACTTGTCCATTCTGGTTAAATTTGCTAATTTTCAGAAGCAAAAATAAACTTAATAAACGGCGTTTAGTAAATAAACGGCTATTTTTGCTTCTGTCTAATTTGTAATGTCAGTAATTTCAAATTTGTCTTATATTTTGCAGATTGTGCTCATATAATTAGCGTTTACTAAACGCTAATTATATGAGCACAATCTGCAAAATATAAGACAAATTTGAAATTACTGAAATTACAAATTAGACAAAAGCAAAAAATAGCCGTTTATTTACTAAACGCCGTTTATTAAGCCTATTGTTATCCTATATATAAGTTAATAAACCCGTTTATTAACCACAATAGACACTGATTAGTGGTTACTAACCACTAACCACTGCCAGTAACCAGTGTCTATTGTCTAATTTGTGCAATCTTAGTGCTTCACTAACACAACAACAGTATATGTAGGATAAATCAGTAATCACACACGGCCAACGTAGTGAGCGTACACGCTCTCAATCCCAAGTCCCAGAACGCACTGACTGAGTGAGTGACTGTGCTACACTAGCTACAACACTAGCTAGCGATGCTTGAACGATGCTTGCTTGGTCTTGGTACGAAGACCGTTTTTTCTCGCAATTGAAAACTGATTGGTTTCTGCGACAAAAACACAACAAGCTTGGTAGGGGCCGAAATAATAATCAGTCCAAAACATTGCAAACAATATCACAAAGCAGTATAACACACATTTCAGCAAGTGTTATTGGAGTGGTCTTCGTAATCCAAGACGGTGCTTGGACGACAAAAACACGGCTCATTGGCAATTGGCAGTGTCGTCTCCACCATATTTGGTGGGAACTTATGTTCAGGCGGGCACTTGCCATTTTGAAGGTGGTGATCGTCACAATTATTGCGATTGCGTTTCAAAATTTTGGCGGTCCACAACCCGCAATTCCGCATTTTTTTCAGGCATCCGTAATTGCGCAATTCCGCAACCGAATTACCCATTCCGCAAGTTATTGCGATGGCGCTTTAAAATTTTGGCGGTCCGCAATTCGCAATTCCGCAATTTTTTCAGGCATCTGTAATTGCGCAATTCCGCAACCGAATTACCATTCCGCAAGTTGTGGAATTGCGGACTAAAATTGCGGAATGCCCACCTCTGATATGTACTAAACATCAGTTAACAAGATTATACACTTGAGACAATCGGCTGCTGTATTGACTGACACACAGCTCACACACACACCTCCGTACCTTCCCAAGCTCCCTAGCACACTGCCTTCACCCCGCCCGCGGCCGGCCGGCGCGCAGCGCACAAACACGCCTGGGGAAATCCACGTCTGGGGATATCTCCGCACACGAGCACACCAAGACCCCTCACACGTCCGCAGCACATCGCAAATATGTACACAATTATACTACAATACTTGAACTAGCTTATACATGCCATGTAGCAATGGCTGTTGAGAAAGTCAATTTTCTGCAATGAAAAACACATTTATGGCGGCCATCTTGTTTTTTGTGTGTTTTATTGATATAATAATGGCTGCAATGTAATATTGATGCCTGAATACATATAAAAGGACCTGTCATTTGTGTTTCTATCTCATATAGTTACGAAGATATGAGGAAAATAGATTTTCCCAGATTCGATGGCGACCATCTTGGATTTCGCCTCCTAGCACAAATTGCTCAAGTATGACAAGATGTCATCCGGCAGTTTCTGAATATATATGCCCTTACCATCAATAATCAACATTAAAAAAAACTTTATACTCCAACATAAGGTCAAGCCCATATTTGGCGTTTATCTGCCGGACTACCTTGTTAGAATCAGTGCAGAGAAGGATGACCAAAATTATTCGAGGGATGCGTAACTTTAGTTATGAGAAGAGATTGAAGCTAAAGTTACACTCACTCGAGAGACGCAGACTAAGGGGCGATCTGATAGAAGTTTTTAAGTGGATAAAGGGATTTAATAAAGGAGAGGTAGGAAAAGTTCTTACGGCTATTAACCATGGTAGAACAAGAAGTAACGGATTCAAGCTGGAAAAGCGTAAATTAAAAAAAGAAATAGGGAAAAACTGGTTCACAAATAGGGTGGTGAATGACTGGAATGGACTCAGTAGACAGGTAGTTAGTGCGGAGTCATTGGCGAGCTTTAAAGAGGATAGGTTCATGGATGGGGATGAAAGGTGGATGTAGATAGTGTTAGGTAACAAGAACTACCACGTGTAGGCCTCACGACTTCTTGTAGCTTCCTTATTTTCTTATGTTCATATGTTGTTATTGTGAGGGTGCTTTATCAAGTGATGCAGAGTTTAGGGACCACTTTGAGGAACTACTGAACCCTCCACGAGCTACTTATTATTAAGAACCGAACGTGATTACAGATGTTAGTATCCCTCTATTGGACGAACCCATATCTCCCTCAGAGGTACACAATCAGATACGAAGGATGAAGGTTGACATGGCGTGTGGGCCAGATAGTATTCCCCCAGGTGTGTTCACACTATTGCCAGTCCAGTGGATTGTTACCCTTGCCACTTTATTTAACAATGTTTTTATGTCTGGAGGTTTTCCTGATGCATGGATTAGAGCAAAAATCTTAGTAATTTTCATGAGAGGAGATAAAACCAATCCTAATAACTATCGTGGATTAAATGTCATAAATTATAATGCCAAATTGTACGAAATCGTTTTGTGTGAACGCTTGAGTCGGTGGTTTAAACCCGATAGGGAGCAAGCGGGAGCACAACGGAAACGTGAATGTACGGAGCTATAGACCACTGTATACCTGGACTGCACACGCGACAATGTTTTGAATTGCGGGGCTGCATAGGGGCCTGCGGGGCGCCCGACAAAGAGATATAGTGGTCTATGGACTATCATATAGACTGGTTTATCAGTATATATGATATACTGTAATCTTCGTAAATGTTTGTTCTATAATATTATCAAATAAAAAACAGTAAAACACGCTAAAGAAATGCCATTACGAGACTATGAAGAAATATGCATTCACTTAACTCTTCGCCATTTAAAACTTTGCGAGTCAACTTTTATCATGAAGGGTATCAATAGAAGCGCAATTTTATTAGCTTTCCATTGCTATATTTCGTTATCTGATAAATGAATTAGAACCATGCATAAATTAGCGTTAACTAAATAAATAAAATCATCAATCGGGTAATTTTCCCGATTGATGATGTTATTTATTCACTTATATATTTCGTTTTCTGATAAATGAATTAGTACCATGTATAAATTAGCGTTGACTAAATAAATAACCTCATCAATCGGGTAATTTTCCCGATTTCCAAGTTCATGCATATTTCTTCAGTCGCGTAATGGCATGTCTTTAGCGTGTTTTACTGTTTTTTATTTGATAATATTATAGAACAAACATTTACGAAGATTACAGTATATCATATATACTGATAAACCCGTCTATATGATTCGTATATATATATTATATATATATATATATATATATATGAATCCGAGCGGCCCTCCGACTTCAGGCCCTTGTGCGACAGGCCGATATTCCGTGCGCAGTCCAGGTATACAGTGGTCTATGACGGAGCATATAGTGACGCTCAGACTTATTACTAACACAGCTAGGCTAAAGAGAATTATATTGTTTGTGCTTTTGTAGACTTCGCAAAGGCCTATGATAATATTCCCAGACAAAAACTGTTCATGGTGATGAAGGTGTTGTGTAATGCCCGGAAATTGGGAAGAGACAGGATGGAAATTCCTATCATACAATTCCCGGGTTATGTATTTAAGAAGGAAAAAGGTTTCAATAATCATATGTTGTTCTGGGGCAAGTTGTCACCTAGGCCCAGCATATGGAGGAACAGGGTATTCCTATTATATTAAGGTCAATCAAATATTTTCTGTTCTCGTAATATTTATCTTTCTATCATTTTTCTTTCTTTCTCCCACTTCTATCTTCCCCCCCCCCCACTCCCTCCCCCATACACTCAGGATACGAGTCCAAATGCGTGGGACATTTATTTCGCGATCATCGATAACTAGCAGATTCAAAACTTTTCATCCTCCCCTTACCCTCCTGACAGATCAAGGAACACTCTTAGATTCTTAATGTCCTTCAAAATAGACACAATAGTGACAGATCACGTTTATAAATGGGTGGGTTAGTCGAGTTATTTGCTAAATTAAAAGTCGACCAAATTTATGTTCCGACTCCGATACCTCGTCTCTCTAGAAAACGCGTTCGTGGGCTTGACCGAAAGGAAGTAATACCTTTCCCCGGATATTAGAATAAACATATTAAATTCTTCTATATCAAAGTAAAAGAACTGCATTATAGGCAGCCATTTCATATGCATACTTGTTTCATTAGTTAATTAGAGTCATTCGAGGTCTGATAATCCCTTCAGGGGAAGCCGTTCCTAAGGATCCGAACATTCCTTTTTTCCCGCTTCTCCCAACCTCGTTTTGGTATACCACGAGGAAGTCAGTCTCTCACTCACTTCCCTCAAGGTAAGATATGCAGTAACTCGCTCCTATTTCCCCCCCCCCTCCTTGTTATAATATATCTATCTATATATCCATATATAGGTACAGTTGTTTAGTTTTCATTAACGCATAGGAGGCCCGTCCCGTCCTTATAAGTGTTATTAAAGAGTCTCTCACTCACTTCCCTCAAGGTTCCGACGGATGTCTCAGTCTGGAGAAAAACCACGCCACATGGTTTAGTGAACGCGAACAACATCATTACTCTTACATTCCCCCCCCCCCCTTATATTTTCCATGTATGCCTACGGTGGTTCAGCTGGTGTATACGTAGATGGTAGTTCTAAGAATATAACTCAGTGAGACAGGTTATGCTCTGGAGAGCTTTCCTGTGCCGGATTAGAGTTTATATATGTACCTATGGTCTCAAACAAGAAAAATAATATTTCATGATGAATAAACCGGATGATGTTTAAAATATAGCTTCTTGTGTTTATTGCAAAACCCCAGGTGATTATTCCCTTGTTATGGAAATACTTCCCCAAGTCTCCAAAAAGAATTTCAGCCTCACTTGGTGTGATACTAAGTATCCACCCCGACTACCAATAATTCTCATATAGTAAATCGTGTTCAGGGAGTAAACCATAGAACTACTCGCCTGAACTGGTGGCAGCATTTCCCCTTACTAACCTTAAGTTCATTCCCATTTCAGTAATCTCCGCATCGAGAAGTGTTCGTACTATAATTAAATAGTGAAGTCATATGACTAATTTCAACTCTTGTAGTTTTGCGGTGGGATTTTTTTAGTATCGGTCATAAGATACAATAAGTTTTCAAAACGAAAACCCTGGCATCACACTGGTGACTAAAGCGGTGGGATATTATTTCCTATCAAATAACAGCACCGGAATCTCACTTGGGAAAATAGCAAGATAAAGTAAAATTTCGGTAAATTTTCATACAGTAATCGATCATTATAGTAGGTTCATTAGAGCTTTCCCCCTATAAACCAAACACCCTACACACATGAAACCATGACCATGTGGCAGTGAGCTGTAAGAAGCGAGCCGACACAGCCGTCACAGCCGTCGCCGCCACAGCCAGCCGCCGCCACAGCCGTCACAGCCGTCGCCGCCACAGCCAGCAGCGCGCCTAGCCGCCACGCTCGCCTCAGCTATGCCGCGCTTCACCGCCACAGCCGCCGTTCCTAGCCGCTACAGCCGCCGCGTCTAGCCGCCACGCCACCCACACGCCTCGCAACCACCACCATGGCAAAGAGAGGGCGTGAAGCCGCGTCGGGAGGGAAGTCCTGGATCTCTCTCAGCCTACCCACTGACGTCGTCATGAGTTACGCTAATAACCCAAGCGCTAAGAACATGTACATCATCGCCGCTGTGAGCGACATCGTGGACGCCACCTCCAAGAAGGGCGACACAGGCTCAGGCAGGGACACACTCTTAGTTTCCAAGATCCTAGAGGAGTTCCCAGACAAGAAAATGGTTACCTTCTCGGTTGTCCCATCGCCTAAGGTATCCGACCCGATGGTCGAGCCATACAGCGCCATACTATCCATCCACCGTCTGGCCGAGGACGCCAGCGACATTTGCTGCGTCGATAGCAAGGAGCTCGACGACATCTGCTTCCGCACTCTCAAGCTTCAAAACCCGACCTACGGAGACCTCCTAGAAGACTAATCGAGGAGTGTTCAGTGCAGTGTTAGTTAAGCATTAGTTAAATGTTAGAAAATCAAGGAAGAATTATTTTGAACATGAACATTGATAATTTATTTTATGAACTTGAAAGGTTAATACCTACTCTGTTTAGGGTAGTTGTAGCGTCACCCTGTTATTACTCGTGTGGAAATCAAATCGAAAAGTGTTAAATGTAAAATATTGACCAGGATTGAAAACAAACTGAGGGTCAGTATGTTCTTAATATATCCAGGTAGGAGGTTGATTGGGATACCAATCTTTCATTGAATTTCATTAACGGACTCAGTCTGGTTCGGTGAGAGGAGTATTTTAATTCAAGTCACAGTCAACCCGACTTGTGGTGTATTCATGTGAAGATTAAGCGAAAAGTGTTAAATGTAGATTACTGAGTCAAGGAATTGAGTGTGTGTCGGACTAGCTGAAACAATTTGGTCTAGGAGATTTCTCATTTCTAGAATTCGGAGTATCTATTTTCACGGGCTCAGCCTGGTTCGGTGAGAGGAGTATTTTAATTCGAGATAGTCGTACGACTACTCAACTACAGTCAGCCAGCTTGAGGTGGAGCGATATTTCAAGACTTGTTAGGCGCTTGTCAGTAACCACGAGGGTAGCCGGTGTGCGCCCCTGGGACATTCCTAGCAACGAGAATTAGGTATTGAGTCAGGTTTTGACGACCACGTTACTGCCCAGGTCGGAGGTAGATTGGGATACTTCCTTCTCATTGAATATTCGTGTAATCTAAACACATTCAGATACCCGTTTCAAAGAATAGAAGAATCTCTATTAAATTCACTCTAAATTCGCCCCATACACACACCTCTTCTTGACACAGCTTTAGAAAGGAAACGGGAGATCAGTGAGTAGTAAGTTTGATATTGAAGAATTTAATTCTCCCGGAGAATAGACGTGTGTAATGCCCGGAAATTGGGAAGAGACAGGATGGAAATTCCTATCATACAATTCCCGGGTTATGTATTTAAGAAGGAAAAAGGTTTCAATAATCATATGTTGTTCTGGGGCAAGTTGTCACCTAGGCCCAGCATATGGAGGAACAGGGTATTCCTATTATATTAAGGTCAATCAAATATTTTCTGTTCTCGTAATATTTATCTTTCTATCATTTTTCTTTCTTTCTCCCACTTCTATCTTCCCCCCCCCCACTCCCTCCCCCATACACTCAGGATACGAGTCCAAATGCGTGGGACATTTATTTCGCGATCATCGATAACTAGCAGATTCAAAACTTTTCATCCTCCCCTTACCCTCCTGACAGATCAAGGAACACTCTTAGATTCTTAATGTCCTTCAAAATAGACACAATAGTGACAGATCACGTTTATAAATGGGTGGGTTAGTCGAGTTATTTGCTAAATTAAAAGTCGACCAAATTTATGTTCCGACTCCGATACCTCGTCTCTCTAGAAAACGCGTTCGTGGGCTTGACCGAAAGGAAGTAATACCTTTCCCCGGATATTAGAATAAACATATTAAATTCTTCTATATCAAAGTAAAAGAACTGCATTATAGGCAGCCATTTCATATGCATACTTGTTTCATTAGTTAATTAGAGTCATTCGAGGTCTGATAATCCCTTCAGGGGAAGCCGTTCCTAAGGATCCGAACATTCCTTTTTTCCCGCTTCTCCCAACCTCGTTTTGGTATATCACGAGGAAGTCAGTCTCTCACTCACTTCCCTCAAGGTAAGATATGCAGTAACTCGCTCCTATTTCCCCCCCCCCCCTCCTTGTTATAATATATCTATCTATATATCCATATATAGGTACAGTTGTTTAGTTTTCATTAACGCATAGGAGGCCCGTCCCGTCCTTATAAGTGTTATTAAAGAGTCTCTCACTCACTTCCCTCAAGGTTCCGACGGATGTCTCAGTCTGGAGAAAAACCACGCCACATGGTTTAGTGAACGCGAACAACATCATTACTCTTACATTCCCCCCCCCCCCTTATATTTTCCATGTATGCCTACGGTGGTTCAGCTGGTGTATACGTAGATGGTAGTTCTAAGAATATAACTCAGTGAGACAGGTTATGCTCTGGAGAGCTTTCCTGTGCCGGATTAGAGTTTATATATGTACCTATGGTCTCAAACAAGAAAAATAATATTTCATGATGAATAAACCGGATGATGTTTAAAATATAGCTTCTTGTGTTTATTGCAAAACCCCAGGTGATTATTCCCTTGTTATGGAAATACTTCCCCAAGTCTCCAAAAAGAGTTTCAGCCTCACTCGGTGTGATACTAAGTATCCACCCCGACTACCAATAATTCTCATATAGTAAATCGTGTTCAGGGAGTAAACCATAGAACTACTCGCCTGAACTGGTGGCAGCATTTCCCCTTACTAACCTTAAGTTCATTCCCATTTCAGTAATCTCCGCATCGAGAAGTGTTCGTACTATAATTAAATAGTGAAGTCATATGACTAATTTCAACTCTTGTAGTTTTGCGGTGGGATTTTTTTAGTATCGGTCATAAGATACAATAAGTTTTCAAAACGAAAACCCTGGCATCACAGTTGGGATGCGGGTGGTAATGCAGGCGGCGGTGGTGGCCATGTGCCGCAGGGTTCCATGACGATTCATACCGCGGACAACTCATACTGGACAACTCATACCGGACAACTCATACCCCGGAAACTCATACCCCGGACAACTATACCCCGGACAACTCATACCCGGACAACTCATCCCCCGGGACAATCATACCCCGGACAACTCATACCCGGAAAACTCATACCCCGAACAACTCATACCCCGGACAATTCATACCCCGGTCACCGAATTGTTTACTTATTGGAAAATGAAATATATTTTGTAATGTTTATAAATCTATAATAATAAAGCGAAAGTTTTGTGTGTCTGGTGGTGTGTCTGTTTTGTGTGTGTGTCCGCGATAGGTGCGCCCCCCGTGGCACAACCCATCATATGGCACAGTTTTGGAACTAACTCGACCAGGTGCACATTTTAAGGCCCACTTATTTGATGATCCGCTTTACTTTTTAATTTATTTTATTTTTAGTAGCCTATTAGCGAGAATTGTGAAAAAAAAATGTGGGTTGCGAGAATTGAGGAAAAACCCTTTATATTTGGTTTATGGGTAATGGGTGAGTGAATGGGTGGGGTGAAGGGTAATGGGTGTGAGGTGATGGGTGATTTAATGGGTGGGGGGTGATGGGTTGGGGGTGATGGGTGATGGGTGAGGGAAAAGGTGGGGGGTGATGGGTTTAAAGGGTGAGTGAATGGGTGTGTGGTGATGGGTAATGGGTGAGTGAATGGGTGGGGGGTGATGGGTAGAGGGTGAGTGAATGGGTGGGGGGGTGATGGGTAATGGGTGAGTGAATGTGTGTGTGGTGATGGGTAATGGGTGAGTGAATGGGTTGGGGGTGATGTGAATGGGTTGGCGTTAATACATACATTTCTACATCCATGAATTCAGGAAAGTTAGAAGGGGCTATCTGGAGAGTCTGTGTTTGGTGGGCCGAAGGGCCCACCAATAGCCTTCCGCATGAGCTAGCCAAAAAGTCCGCCCGGAGGGCGGCTTTGCAGCTAGTAATAAATATAGGCCTATAACGGCTTATATATACTTTTTGTGGGCATGGTTTTTTTTTTTTTTTTTTTTTTTTTTTTGCCTATAATTTTTCAAAACTTGTATATGATAGAATAAGCTTGTTCATATGTTAATTGTGGGTTTCAGGTCAGACTGCTGAAAATTGAAAAGAATCGGTTTAATAAAATTTTTGAATTACTATTATTAAAAAACTAAGCTTCATTGGGGATTGCAAGGGGTTGCATTTAGACGGCATTAGTATGGAATTTATTCAATTAGTGCCCGGTATGGGTATGTCAAAAAGTATGAGAGCGGTAACTCTTACAATTTGTATCTATTTTACACTTTGTTACCCTCTATCTCAGTTAATTATTGACGGAGAGTGTTCATTTTTACTGGGCATATCATTGACATTATCCACTATATATGTGCAACGAATAAGCTCTGAGTAGGCCTTAGTTTTAAAAATGAACAAAAATATTTTTTCTTTTTTTTGCATTTCTATGCTCGTTCCATTCACGCACCAAGAATGATAAAGACAAGAGTTACAGTATACTTTTAGAAAGTAATGGTATCTACCTCCAAATTAAAACGTTTGAGGAATTCAATAAACAATATGCTCTCTATAATTGTTCAAAAATGAGCTTAAAATAACTTTTTTGAAGATTTTCAAAGTCTTCCCGTTTCAAAAAGGAGGTTCATTCAGGCATGCAATTCACTTTATATTGTGTAGAATCCAATGCTGCTTGCCATTAGAGTGCCAAAAAAAAAAAAAAAAATCGCTGTGTTTTCTTGCAAATACTTGAAATATTTTTTGGGGGGATATACCACTGCAATTATTACCCATATTTAAGTCAATAACACTCAAAGACTAATTAATATACGGCAATGAAATTCCGTCCTCTATCGCACTATACTACTGTCTAGAAGCTGTTAAGAACATAAGAACATAAGAAAATAAGGAAGCTACAATAGGCCGCGAGGCCTACACGTGGTAGTTCCTGTCACCTAACACTACCTACATCCACCTTTCATCCCCATCCATGAACCTATCCAGCCCCTCTTTAAAGCTCCCCAATGACTCAGCACTAACTACCTGTCTACTGAGACCATTCCATTCATTCACCACCCTATTTGTGAACCATTTTTTTTTCCCTATTTCCTTTCTAAATCTACGCTTTTCCAGCTTTAATCCGTTGCTTCTTGTTCTACCCTGGTTAAAAGCCGTAAGAACTTTTCCTACCTCTCCTTTATTAAATCCCTTTATCCACTTAAAAACTTCTATCAGATCGCCCCTTACTCTGCGTCTCTCGAGTGAGTGTAATTTTAATAACTTCAATCTACTCTCATAACTAAAGTTACGCATCCCTTGTATCATTTTGGTCATCCTTCTCTGCACTTTTTCTAGCAACACTATATCCATCCTGTAATATGGAGATCAAAACTGAACTGCATAGTCTAGGTGAGGCCTGACTAGAGCCAGATAAAGCTTTAGCATAACTTCCGCACTTCTACGTTTAACACTTCTGGTAATGAATCCTTTCGTTTATCCTAACTATACTCTATTAGCTCTATTTCTGGCCTCAATACATTGTTTCTTAGGTCGGAGGTCTGGGCTCACCCTCACTCCAAGATCTTTTTCACCTTCTGATCTTTTCAGCGATACATTGCTTATGGTGTATATCCAGGGTTTTAGGGTATATAGGGTATATAGGGTATTGCAGGGTATATCCAGGGTTTATGTCTATTACCAGGGTTTTTTCTACCAACATTCATAACGCTACATTTATCAATATTAAATTCCATCTGCCATCTGACTGCCCACTCGTTAAGTTTATCTAAGCCTCCCTGCAATATGTTTACGTCAGACTGTGATCCAATAATCCTACCTAACTTAGTATCATCAGCAAACTTGCTGATATCACTGCTAATCCACTATCTAGTCGTTGATGTAAATCAAAAATAGTAATGGGCCCAAAACAGACCCTTGTGGAACTCCACTTGTCACCAGTGCCCATTCAGATTTGGAACCATTAATTGCAACCCTTTGTTGCCTATTACTTAGCCAAGCTCTGATCCAATGATGAACCTTCCCATCTATACCATGAGCCCTAACCTTATTTAAGAGTCGCTCGTGTGGTACTTTGTCAAATGCCTTACGGTCCATGTCCATGTCCAGATATATTATATCATAATCCTTATCATTATCTGCCGTCTCATAAACTTTCCTATAAAAACTCAATAAATTGGTGAGACATGACCTACCTTTGGTGAATCCATGTTGTGAATCATTGATCAAACTATGTTTATCTAAGTGCTCTCTAATGTTTTTTGCAATAATAGATTCCAATAATTTACCCACCACTGATGTTAGACTTACGGGTCGATAATTTGACTTTAGTCCTCTGTCTCCCTTCTTAAATATGGGAACAACATTTCCTTTCCTCCACAATAATGGCACATCGCCTATCTCAACCGATTTCCTAAAAATGTACACTAACGACTCACTAACAACCTCCTTGCATTCCTTTAATACCCTGGGATACACTTCATCTGGTCCTGGCGATTTAAATGTTTTCATTTTTTCTATACCCTCCTCCACTATTTCCCTAGTTATCACAATATCTTTGAGTTTCTCCTCATCGCTTCCTTTGAACATCTGTTCACTATCAGGTATCGTCTGTGCATCCTCCTCCGTAAAAACACTTAAGAAATAATCGTTTAGACTCCTACACATATCCTCATCCGTATTTAAGACCTCACCCTGTCCTGACCTTAACGGCCCAACTAATTCCCTTGTCTTTGTTTTATATACCTGATAAAACCCCTTTGGGTCCCTTTTCGCCTGTTCTGCTACATTAATCTCATAATTGTTCTTAGCAACTCGAGTTAATTTCTTCACTGTCCTCGCCATCACGTTATACTGTTCTTTGTTTACCAATCCTGCCTTGAACCTTAAATAAATGTTTCTTTTTATTCCAATGTTGTGTTTTAACTTGGTGGTCATCCATTTTGGATCACTCTTTCTGGACCTTATTTCCCTATAAGGAATATTTTTTTTCTGTCCTTCAATTATAATATTCCTTACAAATGAGGTATAATCCTCTTCAGCTCCGACCTCACTTCCCCTTCTAACCTCTCTAATTTCCTCCTCAGCCCTGACCTCACTTCCTTGTCTAACCACTCTAATTATCTCCTCAGCCTCGACCTCACTACCATATCTGACCGCGCCAATTACCTCCAGGTGCCTTCCTAATCCTTCATAATTGGCCTTTCCAGCTGTCATCGCCCTGTCCTGGGAAAATTTCTTCTTCTCCTCCATCCCACACCTCTTATTAATAACCTCCAGGTGTCTTCTTAATCCCGCATAATTGGCCTTTCTGAAATTAGGTATTCGATGCCTATTGCCACTTAATTTTCCATCTTCCCATTTTAAGCTAAATCTGATCTCATAATGGTCGCTATTATCTAATTTCCCACCGACCTCCACATTTGTAACTAAACCGTCTCTATTTGTCAGCAATAGATCTAGAATATTATCTCCTCTAGTAGGCTCCTTGATTGCTTGACTTAGGAAGTTATCCTGGATTATATTTAACAATTCATCTGCATCGCTGTCACCTATGATTAAATCCCAGTCTATATTCCTAAGATTAAAATCTCCCATCACTCATAATCGATTATATCTGCAGGCCTTGTTTATTTCTTCCCATATAGGAGCTGAATCCTCCTTACATAAGTTTGGAGGCCTATACACTACACCCAAAACCATTTTCTCAGTTCCCTCCGTAACCTCTACCCATATAGACTCTATGCTGTCATCTGTTTTTATAACATTGTTAACACAACACTGCAATGCATCTCTTGCATAAAGCGCAACTCCTCCTCCTCGTCTGCCTACTCTGTCCTTGTGAAATAACTTATACCCAGCTATCTCGACTTCATATATAGAGTTAAAACTGTTAAAATTACAATGCTATAAATATGTACTTTTACATGGAAGAACTCATGCAAAGGTACCTTTTACGGCACTATTTTTCCTATTTTAAGCTTCATTGAGAAACAGTATATATTTTGTATAGATCATAGATAAACTATCTTGGCTGAAATAGTGCACGAATGATGTCAGTTTAATAACAAAAATTTTGAAGGGGACAAAAATAAATGTTTTCTACAAATGTAATCACTCATATCTTTCTTGTTTATTATGAAAAACAGATACTATTGGGTGACTAGGCTTATTACTGTCCCCATTATATAGATTAAAAAGAAAAATTAAATGCAACGATTTTGAAAATTTGGGAAAACAATTATCGAAAGGCCATTTTTAAGCTTTTGTAACACAAGCATAAAATTTATTTAACAATAATCTACCTATTTTATAGGTACAATTATATGGATTCTAAATAAAAAAAATATTCAATTTTGTATTCAGGGAAAATATTCACGAAATAAAAGCCTTGACTTATTGTCGCAGGCAAAATTTGAGTAGAGTATTTTTGGGGGGTAAAAAGGACTGCAATTATTACCGCTATTTAAGTCTCTAAGACTCCAAGACTAATAAAGATACAGCAATGAAATCTTATCTCCAATCACACTATACTCTTGTCTATATGCTGTAACAGTTTCTTGTAAATATACTAAATATTGCTAAAATTATAATGCTCTAAATAAGGACTTTTACACGGAATAATTCATGCAAAGGCAATTTTTGAAGTACTATTATTCCAAAACTGAGCTTCATTGAGAAACGATATATATTTTTTATAGATGATAGAGAAACTATCTCTACTGAAATCGTGCGCGAATGATGTCAGTTTAAAGAAAAAGAATTTTGTAGGGGACACAATATTTTTTTCTCGTCATATTTAATCACTCATGTCTTTATTGTTTATTATCATTAAGAGTTTATATTGGGTGGCTGGGCTTATAACGGTCCATAGTATATACTCTAAAATGAAAAATGAAATCAAACGATTTTGAACAAATAAATCAAAAGGTCATGTTTAAGCTTTTGTAACATAACTATAAAATGCATTTAACAATAATCTACCTATTCCATACGTGAAACGATATGCATTCTACAGAATCCAACATTCAATTTTGTATTCAAGGAAAACTTGAATGAGATATCAGCTTTGAGTTATTGCCGCTGGCCCAATTTGAAGACAAAAAATACTACTCTTGGAAAGGCTCTATCTCCAAAACCAAAATTGGTAGAAAGAGTCACAAGGTGTCATTTAAGCCATAATAGGTCATTTTTGTTATGATTAGAGCCATTTATATTTTTGTCATTAATTTCCGGTCTTATGGGTGAAAATAGAGCAAATTTGCTTGATTTTGCAACATTTTTGGATGTAACTCCGAAACATATTGACCGATATTTATCATATTCATATCAACGACGCATTAGAACGTCCCCCATATCATATCTGAAAATCAGCCTAATTAAAAAAACTTAAGTCCCTCAAACACACTTGTGAAAGTTAGGGGATTATATGTCAATATTTGAAGTCATAAGAGGGGTAAGACTATACAATGTCTCGACTATACAAACTATAATAAGACTATACAAACCGTTTTTTCACTATTAAGTTAAATGAAGTTGAAAACATACCTGAACACAGCATAATCTACCTCATCAGGAGACAATAAGCCCCCCACTGGAACATTATCCACACTGATGGGGTAAAAGGCAGTTCATAAATCAAATAGATAATGACTTGAAGGGCTTTGATATGATGCACTTGACTAAGTAGTAAAAAAAATATGCAATAATAACTGTTTATCTCTCACTAATGTGTGTGTGTGTGTGTGTGTGTGTGTGTGTGTGTGTGTGTGTGTGTGTGTGTGTGTGTGTGTGTGTGTGTGTGTGTGTGTGTGTGTGTGTGTGTGTGTGTGTGTGTGTGTGTGTTGTGTGTGTATGTGCGTGCTTAAAAAGATAGGATGAATAAATCAATAAAAAATATCAACGAAACAATAGATGCTGACCTAAACATCATAGTGGAGCTGCCGTGAGAGAAAGGAGCATGAAACTAAACAAACATTGCAGACAGAAAATTTATGTGATGTGGTGGACGTAGTAACTTCTTCATGCCAAAAATCGAGAGAGAGAGAGAGAGAGAGAGAGAGAGAGAGAGAGAGAGAGAGAGGAGAGAGAGAGAGAGAGAGAGAGAGAGAGAGAGAGAGAGAGAGAGAGAGAGAGGAGAGGGAGAGAGAGAGAGAGAGAGAGGAGAGAGAGAGAGAGGGGGGGGCTGGGTGAGCAGGGAACAACTGCGAGCCAGCCTGAGATAACACATCAAACACACTATTGACATAAACCCTGGCTGTGCGGCCCCACGTCCGTCGCTGGGGAGGCGGACATGTCGGCTCCCATCGGTACACATTGAGGGGCCGCAGGCAACAACGACCCAAAACGGACCATTGCGGTGGGTAGGAACTCCTAACCACGGTAGGGAGGCGTGATGGGGGGCCTAAGTAAACTGCAATGACTAGGAAATTCGAAGTGAATGCCGACTCACGCGGGTAAACAAAGCTAAGTCCTCCATTGGTATATGATCATGGTGGGGAGCGCACCAAGCTTGGGTCACTTTGTGGTGCACCTGAAAGAGCTCTCGTCGATAAATGCTACAATAAATCCAAAAACATGTCTTGTGCTGATGATTTGATGGGAAAAATCTATCATAATCTTGATCTTGATCTTGATATTACTGTTGTCCTATCTTCATAGGCCAGACATTGCAACCAGCTGGTCCTGTAGAAAAAAAAAAAAAAAAAAAGGAAAAACAAAAGCAGAACTAAATACTACAATCATACAATTCTATTTAATTGTCAATTTATCATACACCACTCCCTCCATTTGTCGCCTCCGTGGTGTAGTGGCTAGCGCGCTTAGCTACGAATCTGCGAGCTCTGGTTCGAATCAGGGCCAGGGCAAGTCGGCGTCCAGCCACCGAACTGTTCATCCCCTTTTTCGGGGTTGATAAATGGGTACCTGGGGAAACCTGGGGAAGGTAACTGTGGTAACCCGGATGTCACACTAGCCCTGTGTCCCGGGGTAATGGGTTGTCACCCACCACAGACTCAAAGGCTAATGCGACGGAGATGAGCACCGAGGCCACGCGCAGCATAGCGTATGCCCCCATCTTTACCTTACATTCTCCAAAAACGTTTTCACTGCGTCAATCATCCACCCACTTGTCTATCCACACAGTCTATCTATCTATCAACATCATCCATTATATTCATGTCCATTTAACCAACTCATTATTTCACATCCCATTTCAGTCAACACCACGCACATAATTTCCATTCTCTCCCTGTTATACTTATCACATTCTAGTACCCCATTTTCCATTGTTTCATCCTTACCCATGACACACATCTGGCACACATTGCTGCGGGACTCAGACCATATATAGTTTCTTGCATACACATCCATACACTGATTCTTTGCTTGGAAAAGAAGGGTTACCCAGGGTTACATCATATACCAACTTTCATCTGCTGGGTGCCTCTTTCTCCTTGTACCATTCTAGTGTTTTCTTTTGCTCAATCAAATTCTTCCGCTTACTCAGCCCGACTTATTTCACTACTCTATCTAATTTTCCACTCTCATACATCCCAATCAAGGCCCTCTCTGTTTCCGTTCATCATCTTTCATTCAGCAACGCTCGGTCTTCCATCTATCAGTTGATACATCCACCAGAATTGCATACCACTTCAATCTTCCATTTTTACGCATCTCTTCTCCCATATAATGCTGCCATATTCATGCCACAAAATAATAAACCTTTCGTGCCAATCTTGTGTCCTCCATCCCTTTCAGTCTATCCTTATACGTAAAAGTCGCTTACGACTCTTCTCTTTTCTTAAAGCTCCCTTCCCACATTCCATAATTGAACCACGATAGCGCCACTAATTTAACATATGGGGGGGGGGGGGGGGCACTCAGTAGAGCGCATACCTCCGCCCGAATATTTCATCAATTGGTTGCATGAATATATATATTTATATATATATATATATATATATATATATATATATATATATATATATATATATATATATATATATATATATATATACTCAGTATGAGCGCATACCTCCGGCCGAATATTTCATCAATTGGTTGCCATGGCAACAGTTGTCAATAGATTTCATCCAAAATTAAATCAGTTCTTCCTTATACCAAATAGACTTGGTATACCGAGTTTGGTCCAA
>JACEEZ010020399.1:0-18111 GCA_016584305.1 Chionoecetes opilio | reverse complement strand
AGTTAAACGCTGTGTGTATGTGGTGGGGTGCTGGCTGGCACAAACAGGGGGGGAGGGAACCAGAGGGGGGGAGGGAGGGAAACAGGGGGGGAAGGGAAGGGGTACACATAATCTATCAACAATAAACAGTGGCACGTAAAGAAACACAAACAGTTTAATGCTAGGTATCATAATAAGCTTCTTCTTGTGATTGATGGTATTATATTTGCATATTTACTTGCTTCCTGTATAGATTTCTTTTTTTATTCAATTAGTAGGTTCCTCTTGTTTGTTATTATCTTCCCTCTTCCAATTTAACAACGGCGAGTGGTCATCAATACTTGTTGTAACACGTTATTGCGAACACGTTGATGACATGAAACACACACACACATCAAAAAATTAGCTCTGATGATAATACAAATAGAAATAACATAGGACGAAATTACATTCTGTTAATTAATGTCGGATCAGCGCCACACCGCGTCCCTCATCCCTTGTCCCCGTTCGTCCCTTCCACGGCACGGCACGGCACGACACGTCATTACACAGCACGGCAACGGCACGGCACTACACGGCACGGCACGGCACGGCACGGCACTACACGGCAAGGCACGGCAACGGCACGGCAATGGCACAGCAAAAAATCACGGCACGGCACGGCAATGACACGGCAACGGCACGGCACGGCACGGCACAGCACGGCACGGCACGGCACGGCACGGCAACAGCAACGGCACACCACGGCACGGCACGGCACGGCACGGCATGGCACACCACGGCACGGAACGGCACGGCACGGCACGGCAACGGCACGGCAACGGCACGGCAACGGCCCGGCACGGCACGGCACGGCACGGCACGGCAACGTCTGTACCCAACACTAATAAACCTGGCAGCGACTTTTGAAGAATTGGCAGCCGGTTGGACGACAAAAATTTAAGCTTAATATTCCTGTGTGCTGCGGATTTTTTTGGGGTGACGTGATGGGGGTGGGTGGAGAATGTGGTGGTGGTGGTGGTGGTGGTGGTGGTGGTGGTGGTGGTGGTGGTGGGGTGGTGGTAGTGGTGGTGGTGGTGGTGGTGGTGGTTGTGGTGGTGGTAGTGGTGGTGAGGGGGTGGTGGTTGTGGTGGTGGCGTTGGTGGTGGTGGTGGTGGTGGTGGTGGTGGTGGAGAATGTGGTGGTGGTGGGTGGGGTTGGTGGTGGGGGTGGTGGTGTGGTGGTGGTGGTGGTGTGGGGTGGTGGAGAATGTGGTGGTGGTGGTGGTGGTGGTGGTGGAGAAGGGGTGGTGGTGGTGGTGTGGTGGTGGGTGGTGGTGGTGGTGGTGGTGGGGGTGGTGGAAAGTGGTGGTGGTGGTGGGTGGTGGTTGGTGGTGGTGGTGGTGGGGGTGGTGGTGGGTGGTGGTGGTGGTAGTGGTGGGTGGTGGGGTGGTGGGGGTGGTGGTGGTGGTGGTAGTGGTGGTGGTGGTGGTGGTGGGGTGGTGGGGGTTTAGTGGTGGTGGTAGTGGGGGTGAGGTGGTGGTGATTGGTGGTGGTGGTGGTGGTGGTGGTGGTGGTGGTGTGGTGGTGTGGTGGTGGTAGTGGGTGGTGGTGGTGTGGGTGGTTAGTGGTGGTGGAGTGGGGGTGGTGGTGGTGGTGGTTGTGGTGGTGGTGGTGGTAGTGGTGGTGGTGGTGGTGGTGGTGGTGGTGGTGGTGGTGGTGGTTGAAGTGATTTATATTTCTTTGTTAAATTGTTTACTGTGAAAATGATGTCATCGGATTATTCTGTTTATTTACTTACGTTTAAATCGATATTGTTATTATTATCATTATTATTCCTATTATTATCATTATTGTTTATATTACTATAATTATTATTATTATTATTATTATTAATATTATTACATTTTCACTAATACTATTATCATCATTATCATCATCATTGTTACCATATTTACATCATAAATTACCTTAAACTTTTATTCATCATTGTTTGCGAATTTTTTGTATTTGTTTTCTTAATGCAAAGAAAAAATATTTTTCTTTCTTTTCATCCAAACTTTGGGTCATTTGCCTAAGTTATTCATTTGTTTGTTTTTCTTTGTAGGTCTCTCTCTCTCTCTCTCTCTCTCTCTCTCTCTCTCTCTCTCTCTCTTCTCTCCTCTCTCTCTCTCTCTCTCTGGCACAGCTTCCGTATATATTTTTTCACGTATGATTTTGTCTTTTCTCGAGTCTCTTTTCTTATTTCTTGATCTACATATGTGCGATTTCCCTCCTTGCCTCTCTCCCTTTTTCCCTCCCTCCCTCCCTCCCTCCCTCCCTCCCTCCCTCCCTTAACATTCCTGAAGGTGAAGGAAAACGAAATATTTCCCCAATATTCTTACAATTCTCTCTCTCTCTTCCTCCTCTCTCTCTCTCTCTCCTCTCTCTCTCCCCTTTCTTTATGCTGGGGGGAAAAGAACAAAACCCCAAACCCTTCTTCTTCCTTTAATTTTTTCCCTTTTTCCCTCCTTCTTCAATCCTTCCTTTCTCCCCCTCCTCCCCTCCTTCCCTCCACAACCCTAAGAAGTAAGAAAAGGGGAAGAAAGAGAAGGGAGGAGACAGGGGGAAAAAGGGGAATTGGTGAGGGGAAATAAGTGAAAGGGAAACTGGGAGGGAAAAAAGGGCATGAGAGGAATGAAATAGTATGATGGTGGTGGTGGTGGTGGTGGTGGTGGTGGTGGTGGTGGTGGTGGTGGTGGTGGTGGTGGTGGTGACAAGAAATATCCCTCCCTTCCATTACCCTCCACTACGTCCTCCTAGACACTCCGTACCTACTCCATAACCTTCCTCACTCCCTCCCATCTTCTCTCCTTGATGATATGGGAGGGAGAAAAGGGGAGAAAAATGAAAAATGTGAGGATGATAGGGATAAGAGAGAGAGAGAGAGAGAGAGAGAGAGAGAGAGAGAGAGAGAGAAGAGAGAGAGAGAGAGAGAGAGACGAGAGAAGAGAGAGAGATGGGGAGAGAGAGAGAAGAGGAGAGAGAGAAGAGAGAGAGAGGAAAAGAGAGAGAGAGAGAGAGAGAGAGAGAGAGAGAGAATGAATCGAAAAAGTATTGATAGAAACTAAGGGAAAGAGGGAGGCAACAAATGAGAGTTAGATGAGGGAGATAAGAAAAGAGGAGAGAAAGAGACTTGATGAAAGGAATGGAGAGAGGGAGGAAGAGAGGATGGTAAGAGGAAAAGGAGATAAAGAAAGAAAATAATAAAGGTTGATGGAAATACAGAACATACTAAAGCAACATGGAAGTGAGAGAGGAAAAAGGAAAGAGGAGGGAGGATGGAGGAAGAGAAGGAAGGAAATTGAAACTAAAAGGAAAGAAAAAAAAAGGAAAGGGAGGTAGGTAGGAAAAGAAGATGGGAGAGAAAGAGGAGGTATGGGACGAGAAGAGAGAGGAGAGAGAGAGAGAGGGGGAGAGAGGAGAGAGAGGAGAGAGAGAGGAGAGAGAGATGGAGGAGAGGGAGAGAGGGAGAGGAGGAGAAGGAGAGAGAGAGAGAGGAGAGAGATGAGACGAGAGAGAGAGAGAGAGAGAGAATTTTTGGTTTCTAGTGACAGGTGGACAAGATTGATTTTAAAACCTCTCTCATCATCACTCACACACACACACACACAAAACCACACCTCTCTCTCTCTCTCTCTCTCTCTCTCTTTTCTCTCTTCTTCTCTTTTCTCTTCTCTTCTCTCTCTCTCTCTCTCTCTCTCTTCTCTTTTTTTTTTTTTTTTTCTCTCTCTACATATAGCTATAAATTTCCATCCATCTTAGCTTTTTCACCAACGCAACATCTCCCCTTCCTCACCCTCCTTTCCCCTCTCCCTTCCCCTCCGCCCCTCCCCTCCCCCTTTCCCCTCTCTTCCCCCTCCTCCCTTTCCCCCTTCCCTCCTTCTCTCCCCTCCCACATAACACAACTTTTATAACTCCCCCGAAATTGAACTAGGAGACCAGCTGCCCTCCATCTCTCCCTTCCATTCCTTTCTCCTGCTTCCCTTTGCCTTTCCCTCTTCTCCCCCTTTCTTCCCCTATCTCCTCAGTTCCCTCCTGCCCCCCCCCCCCGCACCCCAACCAATGGCCGAGCTTGTCTCAACCGAAAAATATTGTCCGCCTGACCTGAAGCGAGAGAGGAGAGAGAGAGAGGAGAGAGGGGAAAAGAGAGAGAGACGAGAGAGAGAGAGAGAGAGAGGGAGGGAGAGAAGACGAGAGGGAGAGAGAGAGAGAGAGAGGAGGAGAGGAGAAAAGAGAGGGGAGAGAGAGAGAGAGGGGGGGGGGGGTAAGGTCGTAAGCCAAAATACGACCACAAGAAGAGAGGATTCCATAATAGCGCATAAAGCAGATCTCGTCACGGCGCTACGGGAGTGTATAGACGGCGCAAGACACGTCCCATAACGCGCAGCCACGACGATGGACGAGGAAGAAGGAGGAGAGTATATATGGAAGAAGTGGAAGGTAGAAAAAGGAAGTGGGAGAAGTGGAAGGTAGAAAAAGGAAGTGGGAGAAGTGGAAGGTAGAAAAAGGAAGTGGGAGAAGTGGAAGGTAGGGAAGATAAATAGGGTTATGGAAGAAGAGGAAGGTAAAGAATAATATCGTCACACTCATAAAGAAACTGCCTCAGTCATATTTTCTTCTCTTCGGAAATTAATAAAAAAAATCCTCCTTTTCTTAATTTTGATATCAATGCATTGTTTATCCTTTTATATTTTAGACCACTCAAACCCTACACATGACATTGGTGACTATACCAATAGATGCGCCACAGGATGAAGAATTGATTTAGGCAAAAAAATCCAGAAATTGCCTAGAAATGACTTAGGCAGTTTCTTTATGAGGGTGACGATATAAAATTAAAAGAATGATAATAAAAAGTTATCTATAATAATATAAGCGAAAGTGTGTCTGTCTGTCTGTCTGTCTGTCTGTCTGTCTGTCTGTGTGTGTGTGTGTGTGTGTGGTATAGGTTCCCCCCCCGTGGTGCAATCACCTCATATGGCAACATTTTTGGAACCGGGTTGACAGGGGAAGGTCATAAGCCCATATGAGATGATTCGATCACTTTTTTTTTCTTTTTTTTTAGCAGCCTATTAGCGATAATGTGAAAAAAAAAGTGGGTTGCGAGAATTGAGGAAACCTTGATGTAGGGTGATGGGGGAAGGGTGAAGTGAATGGGTGGGGTGATGGGTAAGGGTGTGGGGTGATGGGTGAGTAAAAGGGTGGGGGGTGAGGGGTTTGGGGGTGATGGGTGATGGGTGAGGGAATAGGTAGGGGGTAATGGGTAATGGTAAATATAAGCGAAAGTGTGTCTGTCTGTCTGTCTGTCTGTCTGTGTGTGTGTGTGTGTGGGGTGTGTCTGGTATAGGTTCCGCCCCCGTGGCGCCAATCACCTCATATGGCACATTTTTGGAACCGGGTTGACCAGGGAAGGTTTTAAGCCCAATTATCATAATCGTGAAAAAAAAAAAGTGGGTTGCGAGAATTGAGGAAACCTTGATGTAGGGTGATAGGTAAGGTGAAGTGATGGGTGGGGTGATGGGTAATGGGTGTGGGGTGATGGGTGAGTGAATGGGTGGGGGTGATGGTTGGGGGTGATGGGTGATGGGTGAGGGAATAGGTGGGGGTGATGGGTAATGGTAAATATAAGCGAAAGTGTGCTTCGGTGTCCTGTCTGTGTGGTGTGTGTGTGGTGTTGTGTGTGTGTGTGTGTGTGTGTGTGTGTGTGTGTGTGTGTGGTGTGTGCGTGTGTGTGTGTCTGGTATAGGTTCGCCCCCGTGGGCCATCACCTCAAATGGCACATTTTTGGAACCGGATTGACCAGGGGAAGGTTTAAGCCCAATTATGAGATGATCGGATCACTTTTTTTTTTTTTTTTTTTTTAGCAGCCTATTAGCGATAATTGTGAAAAAAAAGTGGGTTGCGAGAATTGAGGAAAAGTGTTAGGGTGTAGGGTGATGGGTAATGGATTGAGGATGTAGGGTGATGGTAATGGGTGAGTGAATGGGTGGGGTGATGGGTAATGGGTGTGGGTGATGGGTGAGTGAATGGGGGGGGGTGATGGGTTGGGGGTGATGGGTGAGGGAATAAGGTGGGGGGTGATGGGTAATGGGTGAGTGAATGGGTTTTGTGGTGATGGGTAATGGGTGAGTGAATGGGTGGGGGGGGGATGGGTAATGGGTGAGTGAATGGGGGAGTGGGGGGTGGATGGGTAATGGTGAGTGAAGGGGGGGGGAATACATACATTTTACATCCATGATTTCAGGAAAGTTAGAAGGGGCTATCTGGAGAGTCGTGTTTGGTGGGCGAAGGCCCACCACCAATAGCCCTCCGCAGGAGCTAGCCAAAAAGTCCGCCCGGAGGGCGGCTTTGCGGCTAGTAATAAATAAGAATGATGAATAAATAAGAATGATGAATAAATAAGAATGATGAATATATAAGAATGATGAATATATAAGAATGATATAAATAAGAATGATGAATATATAAGAATGATGAATAAATAAGAATGATGAATAAATAAGAATGATGAATAAATAAGAATGATGAATAAATAAGAAGAGAGAGAGAGAGAATAAATAAGAATGATGAATAAATAAGAATGAATAAAAAAGAATGATGAGGGAAGAAAAAAAGGAACGTGGAAGAAGAAAGAGAAGACGAAGAAGAGGAGGGTAAAGAATAACATAGATATAAAAGAAGAAATAGAAGAAAAGAAGATGACATTAATAATTAAGAAAATACGAACAGTAGGCCTAATTAAGACACTATATTTGAACATGAATGATAATAAAGAAAAGACCGATACTAGAAAACAACAACACAGGAGATACAAAAAGGAAACACACAAAAACGATGTAATAAATATAAAACACCAGAAAGAATAAAGGTCAACAACAGACCTAATAGCCTAGGGTAAAAAAAAAATATAAAAATGAGAAAAAAACAATAAAAATAAAAAGGGGAGAAAAANACTATATTATAAAAAGGGGATTTAATTCAAAAGCCCTCCTGTTCTTTGTTCATATTCCCTTTCCCCCCTTCTTCTCTCCTCTCTCTCTCCCTCTCTCTCCTCTCTCCTCTCTCTCTGTTTCTCTCTCCTTTCTCTCTCTCTCTTTCTTTTTCTCTTTCTTCTCTTTCTCTCTCTCTTTTTTTCTTTTTTCCTTTTTTCATTTCTTCTTTAAATTTTTTTTTTTTTGGTTTTTTGGGTTTGTTTTTGGTTCTTGGGGTTTTTTGTTTTTTGGGTTTGTTTTTTTTTTTTTTTTTTTTTTGGGGTTTTCTTTTTTTTTTTTTTTTTTTTTTTTTCTTCTTTTTTTTTTTGTTTTTTTTGGGGTTGGTTTTTTGTGTTTTATTGGGTGGTGTGTGTGTGGTGTGTGTGTGTGTGGGGTTGTGTTGTGGTGTTTTGGTGGGGTGTTTTGTTGTGTGGGTGTGTGGGTGTGTGGTTGTGTGTGTGTGTGTGTGTGTGTGTTGTGTGTGTGTGGTTTTGTTGGTGTGTGTGTGTGGTTTTTGTGTGTGTGTCTGTTGTTTTTGTCTGTGTGTGTGTGGTGTGTGTGTGTGGTGTGTGTGTGTGTGTGTGTGTGTGTGTGTGTGTGTTGTGTGTGTTGTGGTTGTGTGTGTTGTTTGTTGTTTTGTTGGGGGTTTTGCTTTTTTTTTTTTGGCGTCCTTCATCTTTCCCCTTTTTTTCCTTTCTTCCCCTCCTCTCTCTCTCCCTCCTCTTTCTCTCTCCCCCTTCTCTCCCCTTTTTGGGAGAAAACCCCCACTTTTTTGATCTATCTTTTCCTTCAAAATTTTGTTGAATAAAATTTTCCCCATCCCAATTAATAGTTCCATGCGGTTAATTATATTTTGTATGTATTTTTAAACCCTATTTCCACTTTATCTATTTTTTATTTTTTATCTGCTTTAAATTTTAGTTTTTTTTTTAAGATTTCTGTAGTAATATAAAAATGTCATTTCCTCTGTTAGTATTGCTTAAAAAAAAATTTTCCAATTTTTTTTCTTTTTTTTATGGTTTTTGTTAAGATTTATGTTGTTTTCACCACAAAGCCGGGTTTGTTAGTCGTGGGGGCGGTGGTGAAGGTGAAAGTAGTGTAGTAGTAGTGTAGTGTAGAGTAGTAGTAGTAGAAGAGCAGCAGCAGCAGCAGCAGCAGCAGCGTAGTAGTAGTAGTAGTAGTGAGTAGTAGTAGTATTTAGTAGTAGTAGTAGTGTAGTGTAGTAGTGTAGTAGTAGAGTGGAATAGTTAAGTAGTAATGGTAGTGCAGAAAAGAATTCTACAACAAGATCCCCTCACTCCGGGGGCCCTTGGTGCAGTGAAAATCGACCTCCGCCGTGCGGCAGGAGAAAACCAGTTTGCGGCCCATTATTGCTGCTTTAGACTATCAATAAAAATCATATAGACTAGGGTATATCAGTTAATGATATAATGTTATTTTCGTAAATGTTTTTCTATTATATTATCAAATAAAAAACAATAAAACACGCTAAAGAAATGCCTTTACGAGACTCTGAAGAAAATGCTTTGAATTTTTTATTCATTTTAAAACTCTTCGCTTTTAAAATTTTGGGAGTCACATTTACCATGAAACATATCAATAAAAGCGCAATTTTTTTAGTTTTCCCATGATATATTGTTTCGATAAAGAATTAAAAACCATGCTACATTAGCTTTAAATAAATAAATAAGTTCAATGGGAATTTCCCGATTGATGAGTTTTTTATTATTTTAACGCTAAATGCATGTTGCTAATTCATTTATCAGAAAACAAATATATAGGAAAAAAAGAACATCATCAATCGGGAAAATTACCCGATGATGATGTTTTTTATTTATTTAATTTAATGATGCATGGTGGTAATTCATTATCAGAAAACGAAATATATAATGGAAAGCTAAAAAAAATTGCGTTTATGATAGTTTCAGGGAAAATGTGCTGCAATTTTTAAAGGGCGAAGAGTTGAATGAATATTCTTTGGTCATAGCAGCAAAAAAAGGGGCCAGCAGCTGTACACCCCCTGCCGCACGGCGGCGCCCCCGTCGGCGGAAAAGAAGTTGCTTTGGAGGGCAGCGAGTGAGGTATCTTGTTTTAGAGTGTTTTTGGAGCAGTGTGTGGTGGTAATAGTTGTTGTAGTAGGGTAGTAATGTAGTAGTAGTAGTGGTTGTTGGAGTGAGTAAATAGATAGTAGGAAATTAGAAAGTAGTAGTAGTAGAGTGGAGGGGTAGTAGTTGAGTTATGTTGTAGTAAGGGTGTAGTAGTAGTAGAGTAGTAGTAGTAGTAGTAGTAGTAGTGTAGTAGTGTAGTAGTATTAGAGTAGTGATAGTAGTAGTAGTAGTGTAGTAGCAGCGCAGTAGGGGGCAATTATTAATAGATAGTCGCAAACATCAGTCATCATCATCCATATCATTAATCTCATCATTGTCAAAGGTTTTACTCTCCTTATCATTACAATTGCCATCGACCTTAAGGAAATCATTATCATCACTATCATCATCATTGTGTCGCATTCCCCTTTTAAAAACCCCCCCCCCCCCCCCCCCCCACTCCAAATGTGCTCCCTGTCCCAGGTAAGTATGCCCTAAACCACCCCAAACCCCAAAAGATGCAATTTTTTTAGTTCGTCGATCTTCTCGTGAGGTTTTAGGCGGCTTCAGGTCACGGTGCGTACCCCGGCCCCAACCACTGGGGGAAAAGACGCGAACCACAGGAAATCGGTAAACGGTTCTCGGGAATGTGGAATAGAATCACAGACGAGATTTTTCTAAAGCTAGGCTATTATTATTATTATTATTATTATTATATTATTATTATTATTATTGTTATTATTATTTAATTACCTTTATCATTTTTGTTTAATAGATTGCGGTTGAGTTTTTGCCATCGTGTCGGACAAATTTATTTCTTAAGAAGCAGTTTCAGTGTAATAAAATCCTAGTGTTATGTATCGTGTGGAAATAAGAGTCCGGGTTCGTATCCTGCCATAGCGGTGTGGGGGACAGTTTGATGAGGGGGGGGGGGGGGAGGGGGGGGCAACAGGGGCCATTTAAAGACGACAAATTTACTTATATGATCACGTCCTGTTCATGTTCACGAGACCGAGAACAATACGTTACATGGGGGCGGAATTCCCCATCCTTGGGTACAGACGTAAAGATTTTTTTTGGCGATAACAGGAGGGGTTTCAATACGCTGTGTTTTTATGTGGTGGGGTGCTGGCTGGCCCACAAAAGGGGGGGAGGGAACCAGAGGGGGGGGGGGAGGGAAACGGGGGGGGAAGGGAAGGGAAAAAACAAAATGGCACGTAAGAAACACAAACATTTAATGTAGGTATCTAATAAGCTTCTTCTTGTGATATGGTATATATTTGAATTTATTGCTTCCTGTAAGATTTTTTTTTTATTCAATTTGTGGCCCCCCCTTTTTTTTAATTTCCTTTCCAATTTAACAACGGGGAGGGCCCAAAATTTTGTAAACCGTTTTTGCGAACCGTGATGACAGAAACACACAAACATCAAAAAATTTTGCCTGAGATAATACAAATAGAAATAAACAAGACGAAATTTTTTTAATTGGGGAACCCCCACCCCCCTCATCCCTTGTCCCCGTTCGTCCCTCCAGGCACGGGACCAGGAAAAGGCAACACGACGGAAGGAAGGGACACACGGCACGGCACGGCACCCCGCACCACGGGAAGGCACGGCAAAGGCACGGCAAGGCACAGCAAAAAAAAGGCACGGGGAAACCCCCGACACGGCAAGGCACGGCACGGCCGGCACAGCACGGCACGGACGGCCGGGACGGCAACAGCAACGGCACAACCCCCCGGCCGGGCACGGCAGGACCCGGCCAAACCACGGACGGCCCCAAAAGGGGCAAAAGGGAGGCAAAGGGACGGCACGGCACGGCCGGCCGGGCCCCCCCCCCCTCTGGGACCCCAAAAAAAAAAATGGCAGCGACTTTTGAAAGGGAAAAAGGGAGCCGGTTGGACGACAAAAAAATTTTAAATTTTTGTGCGGGTTTTTTTTGGGGGGAGAGGTGGGGGGAATTTGGGGGGGTTGGTGGGGTGGTGGTGGTGGTGGTGGTGGTTGGGGGTTGGGGGTGGTGGTAGGGTGGGGTGGTGGTGGGGGTGGGGGGTTTGGGGGTGGGGGTGGGTGTGGGGTGGTGGTTTTGGTGGTGGGGTGGGGGTGGGGGTTTGGGGGGGTGGGGGGAGGGTGGGGTGTGGGGGGGGGTTTGGGGGTGGTGGGGGTGGGTTTTGGGGGTGGTGGGGGTGGGGGTGGGGTGGTGGGGTGGTGGTGGGGTGGTGGAGAAGTGGTGGTGGTGGGGTGGGGGGGTGGTGGTGGTGGGGGTGGGGTGGTGGGGGTGGGGGGGTGGGGTGGTTGGTGGGGGGTTTGGGGGTGGTGGGGGGGTGGTGGTGGTGGTGTGTGGGGGTGGGGGGGGGGGTGGGGGGTTGTGGTGGGGGTTGGGGGTGGTGGTGGTGGGGGGGAGTGGTGGTGGTGGGGGGTGGTGGTGGGGGTGGTGGGGGTGGTGGGTTTGGGGGGGGGTGGTGGGGGGGTGGTGGTGGTGGGGGTTTTTGGTGGTTGTTTTTTTGGGTGGGGGTTTGGGTTTGGTTTTTTGGTTGGGGGGGTTTTTTTTTTTTTGGGGTTTTTTTTAATATTTTTTATTTTTTTTTTAAATTTTTCTTAAAAATTTCATCATTATCTTTTATTTCTTACTTTTTTAAAACAAATTTTAATTTTTCATTTTTTATTCCTTTTTTAAATTTTTTTTTTTTTATTAAAAAATTTTTTTTTTTATAAATTTTTTTTTTACATTTTTTTCTTTATCTCTTTCTCTCCTTGTCCATTTTTTTATAAATTACCTAAATTTTTTCATCCCTTTTTTCAATTTTTTTTTTTTCTTTGCAAAAAAAATATTTTTTTTTTTTACCAAATTTTTTATTTTTTTAAAAGGGGGTTTTTTCTTTTTTTTTTTTTTTCTCCTTTCCCCTCTCCTTCCTTCCCCTCCTCCCTCCTCCTCCTCCTCTTCCCTTTCCCTTCCCCTTTTTCCCCCCTTTCCTTTCTTCACCTTCGTTTTTTTTCCGGGTTTTTTTTTTTTAGCCCCTTTTTTTTTTATTAATTTCTTTCCCCCTTGCCCTTTTCCCCTTTTCCTTCCTCCCCCCCTCCCCCCTCCCCCCCCCCCCCCTTTTTTAAAGAAGGGAAGGAAAAGAAAAAATTTCCAAAATTTTTTCCCCCCCCCCCCCTTTTTCCCCTTTTTTTTTTTGTGGGGGGCCCCCCTTTTTTTTTTTTTTTTTTTTTTCCAAAAATTTTCCCTCCCCCTCCCCCTTTTTCCCCCACAACCCCAAGGTAAAGAAAGGGGGAAAAAAAAAACAAAAAAGGGGGGTTTGGGAGGGAAATTTTGAAAGGGAAAGGGGGGGGAAAAAAAAAAGGGAAAAAATGAAAAAAGATGATGGGGTTGGGGGGGGGGGGGGGGGGGGGGGGGGTGGGGGGTGGGGGAAAGAAAAAAAATTACCCCATAGAGGGAAAGAAAAAAAAAAAATTTTTCCCAGTATGGGAGGGAAAAAGGGGAGAAAAAAAAAAAATTTAGGGGTAGGGAAAGGGGAGAAAGAAAAGGGAAGAAAGGGGGAAGGGGGGAAAAAAAAGGAGAGAAGGGAGCTCTCTATTTTCTCTTTTTTTTTTTTTTTTTCTCTCTTTTTAAATATAGTTAAAATTTCCTTTCCATCTTGCTTTTTCACCAACGCAACATCCCCCCTTCCTCCACCCCCTTTCCCCTCCCCCTTTCCCCCTTCCGCCCCCCCCCTTTCCACCCTTTTCCCCTCTTTTTCCCCCACCTTTCCCTTCCCCCTTCCCCCCTTCTCTCCCCCCCCCCCCCAAAACCCCAATTTTATAACTCCCCCGGAAAATTGAACTAGGGCCCAGCTCCCCCTCCATCTCCCCTTTTCCTTTCCCCTTTCTCCCCCCCCTTCCCCTTTGCCTTTCCCTTTCTCCCCTTCTCTCCCCCCTTTATCCCCCTACGTTCCCATCCTGCCTCCCCCCCCCCCCGCCCCCCCAAACCCAATGGCCGAGCTTGTCTAAACCCGAAAAATTTATTGTCCCCCCCTAAACCTGAAGCGGGAGGAGAGAGAGGAGGAGGAACCCGGAGGAGAAGAGAGAGAGACAGAGACGAGGGGAACCGAGAGAAAAGGGAGGGAGAAGAGACGAAAAGGGAAAGAGGAGAGAAGAGATGAGAGGGGGGGAAAGGAGCCCGGCCCCGGAGGGGAGAGAGAGAGGGGGGGGGGGGGTAAGGCCCGTAACCCCAAAATACGACCAAAGGGAAAAAAGGGGGGATTCCAAAATAGCGCAAAAGAAGACTCGCACGGCGCTACGGGATGGTTAGACGGCGCAAGACACGCCCCCAAAAAACGCGCAGCCACGACGATGGACGAAAAAAGAAGGAGGAGAGTAATATGGAAGAAGTGGAAGGTAGAAAAAAGGGAAGTGGGAGAAGGGGGGGTAAAAAGGAAGGGGGGAGAAGTGGAAGGTGGGAAAAAGGGAAAGGGTGGAGAAGGGGAAGGTAGGGAAGATAAATAGGGTTAGGGGAAAAGGGAAGGTAAAAAATTTAATATCTTTCACATTTCTTTAAAAAAACTCCCTCAGTCATATTTTCTTCTTTTGGGGGAAATTAATAAAAAAAATCCTCCTTTTTCTTAATTTGATATAAATTTGCATGTTTATCCTTTTATATTTTGACCCCCAAAAACCCTACACATGACATTGGGGGACTATACCAAAAAAAGAGCCCCACAGGTTTGAAAAAAATTGATTTACCAAAAAAAATCCGGGGAAATGCCTAAAAAAGGGACTTAGGCAGTTTTTTTGGGAGGGGGGGACGTTTATAAAAAAAAAGAATATAAAAAAAATTTATCTATAATAATATAAGCGAAAGGGTGTTCGTCTGTCTGTTTTGTCTGTCTGTCTGTCTGTCTGTTTTTGGGGTTGTGTGTGGGGGTATGGTTTCCCCCCCCCGTGGTGAACCACCTCATAGGGAACCTTTTTTGGAAACCCGGGTTTAAAAAAGGGGGAAAGGTCATAACCCCAAATTATGAGTGTTTCCCCGTTTCATTTTTTTTTTTTCTTTTTTTTTAGCGGGCATATTAGCGTAATGTGAAAAAAAAATTTGGGTTGCGAAAATTTGGGGGGAAACCTTGAGTGGGGGGGGTAAAGGGGGGAAGTGAAGGGGTGGGGTGAGGGAAGGGTTTTGGGGTGAGGGTGAGTGAAGGGGTTGGGGGGTGGGGGTTTGGGGGGTGATGGGGGGATGGGTGGGGGAATAGGTAGGGGGAAATGGGTAAGGGGAAATATAAGCGAAAGTGGTCTGCTGTCTGTTGTCTGTCTTGTGGGGTGTTTGGTGTGGGGTGGTCGGGTATAGGTTCCCCCCCCCGTGGCGCCAATCACCTCATATGGCACTTTTTTGGAAACCCGGGGTTGCCGGGGGAAGGGTTTTTAACCCCCCAATTTATATAACGGGGAAAAAAAAAAGGGGGTTTTTGCGAGAATTGAGGAAACCCTTGTTTGTGGGGTGATAGGTAAGGGTAAAGTAAATGGGTGGGGGGGATGGGTAATGGGTGTGGGGTGAGGGGTTTTGAGTGAATGGGTGGGGGGTGAGGGGTTGGGGGTGATGGGTGATGGGGTGGGAATAGGGGGGGGGTGAGGGGTAATGGAAAATTTAAAAAGCGAAAGTGTGCCTTCGTTTTTTCCCTGTGTGGTGGGTGGGGTGTGTTTTGTGTGTGTGTGTGGTGTGTGTGTGTGTGTGTGTGTGTGTTGGTGTGGGGCGTGTTTTGTGTGTCTGGTATGGGTTTTCCGCCCCCGTGGGCAACACCTCAAAGGGCACATTTTTGGAACCGGATTGCCCGGGGGGAAAGGGTTTTAAAGGGCCCAAATTTTATGAGAGGGATGGATCATTTTTTTTTTTTTTTTTTTAGCCCCCTATTAGCGAAAAATTTGGGAAAAAAAAGTGGGTGCGAAAATTTAAAGGAAAAGTGGAGGGTTTTAGGGTGAGGGGTTTGGGGTTTGAGGATGTGGGTGAGGGGGAAAAGGGGTGAGTGAATGGGTGGGGGGGATGGGAAAAGGGGTGTGGGTGATGGGTGAGTGAATGGGGGGGGGGTGATGGGTTGGGGGGGTGAGGGGTGAGGGAAAAAGGTGGGGGGTGATGGGAAATGGGGTGGTGAAGGGTGTTTGTGGGGAGGGGTTTAAATGGGTGAGTGAAGGGGTGGGGGGGGGATGGGTAATGGGTGATTTTGGAATGGGTGGGGGGGGGATGGGTGGGGGGTGGGTAAAAGGGGGGGGGGGAATAATACATTTTACATCCATGATTTAAAGGGAAATTTAGAAGGGGCTATGGAGAGTCGTGTTTGGGGGGCGAAGGCCCCACCACCCAAAAGCCTCCGCAGGAGCTAGCCAAAAAGTCCGCCCCGGGGGGGCGGCTTTTCGGTTAAAAAAATAAGGGAAAGATGAAAAATAAGAATGATGAAAAATAAGAATGAGAATATATAAAAAATGATGAAAAATATAAAATGAAAAAAATAAGAAGAAAGAATATATAAGAAGATGAAAAAAATAAGAAGATGAATAAATAAGAATGATGAATAAATAAGAATGATGAATAAATAAGAAGAGAGAGAGAGAGAATAAATAAGAATGATGAATAAATAAGAATGAATAAAAAAGAATGATGAGGGAAGAAAAAAAGGAACGTGGAAGAAGAAAGAGAAGACGAAGAAGAGGAGGGTAAAGAATAACATAGATATAAAAGAAGAAATAGAAGAAAAGAAGATGACATTAATAATTAAGAAAATACGAACAGTAGGCCTAATTAAGACACTATATTTGAACATGAATGATAATAAAGAAAAGACCGATACTAGAAAACAACAACACAGGAGATACAAAAAAGGAAACACCACAAATAGACGATGTAATAAATATAAAACACCAGCAAAGAATAAAGTCAACAACAGACCTCATAGCCTAGGGTAAAAAAAAAAATATATATAAAAACATGGAGCAAAAACAATACACAAAAGTAACAGGGAGAGAAGAAAAAAAAAGTAGAAAAACATAACTCGGTAAAAAAAACAGAACTCGGTAAAAAAATATACAAGTTTCCAAGTATCTGATGACATGAACAAACATTTGAGAGGGAGAGGGAGGGAAAGGGAGAGAGAGGGAGACTGATAAGATAAGATACTTTGATCCTATCTAGACACTTTGCAAGTACCAACTACAAGGTTATTGACTGTACAAAGCGCCACCACGTCAGGACGAACTTGGGGAGAGGGAGAATGAGAGAGAAATTTATTAGGTTATTTAAAGGTATATTTAGGTAAAAAGAAAAGAGGAAAATTATGGAAAAACAAAGAGAACAGGGAGAGAAAAAAGAGGTAAATGTGTAAAAAGCATAACATGGAAAAAAAATATATAGGTAAGTTGCCAAGTAGATATTAGGTAACATAAAAAAACAATGACGTTAAAAAGAAAAAAAGAAAATAGTAGAAACATAATATTAGGCGAATAAAAAGCATGTGTCCCCCGAAGAGAAACAAACACAGGAAAATGAGCGACAGTCAAATGAAAAAATAAAACGAAACAAAAACACACATCACTGAATATAACAAAGAAAGAAGACAACAAAAAAACAAAACAAATATCTAAACCTAATAAAAAACCAGCAAATCCGCTGAAATGTCGACATAAAAAAAAAGAAACACATAAAATAAAGTTACAAACGACAGAATCATATGAAAAAAAACTTACGTCAACAAGAAGATGAACAAAAACAAGGCATACCTGAAAAATAGAAAAATAAAAACAATTAGAAATGAAACAAAACTCAGAATAATCTACCTAATCAAAATAATAAAAGGGATAATAAAAAAATAACAACAAAAATAAAAAAATATACCACTATGATGATGTAAAAAACAATAAATGACAAAAATAAAAACAAAATTATAGTAGGATGAATATAATAACAACAATAATGACAAAAATACAAAAAATTACAATTATAATAGAATAACAAAAATAATGAAAATTTAAAAACAACATCAATAGGATGAAAATAAAAACAAAGGAAAAAATAAAAAAAATTAAGTGATGTGATACCAATGCAAAATACAACAACATTCCATTGGATAAACCAAAAGACAAAATAAAAAAGCAAATAATAAATAATAACAAATAATGACAAAAAAAAAAAAAAAAATGAAAAAAACAATAATGAAAAAAAAACAACCAAAAATGAGATGATAAAATAAGACAAAAAGAAAAACATAAGGAGAGATAATAAACAATAATGAAAATACAACACATACACTATGTGATGATGGTAAACAACCAATAAAAAAATAAAAAAAAATAAAGTAGAGTGCTGGTAGATGCTGCACAAAATTATGATGAGCAAAAAGAGGAAAAAATGAGGGGGAGAAAATAATTAAAAAACAATAAGAAAAGGACAAAAAATAAAAAATAAAAAAAGAGAGTTGAAGGATGCTGAAAAAATTATGATAAAAAAAAGAGAAAATAATGAGGAAATAAAAAAAACAATTAAATGGCAAAAACAAAAAATTAAGTAGAGGGGGAGGAAAGGAGGGAGAGCTGAAAAAAGGAGAAAAAAGAAGAAAAAAGAAAGAAAAAAGGGAAAGGGAAAAATGAGGAAGAACCAAAAAAGGGCAAAAACATTGGGAAAAAAGGGAAATTTTAAAAAAGAAAAAAAGGGGGGGGGGAGGGGGGGGAGGAGAGAGGGAAAAAGAGAGGAGGAGAGAGGAGAGAGAGAGAGAGAGAGAGAGAGAGAGGGGAGAGAAGGGGAGAAAAAGAGAGAGAGAGAGGAGAAGAGGGCAAGAGAGAGGAGAGGGAGGGGAGAGGGAAGAGAAGAGAGAGAGAGAGAGAGAGAGAGCAAAAAGAGCAAACGGTTTCCCCCCCTTTTTCAGGTTGTGGGTTTTTGGGGTGTGTGTGGGGGTGTGCGTGAGGGTGGTTTTTGTGTGGTGGTGTGTGTGTTTGTGTGGTGTGGTGTTTTTGTGTGGTGGTGTGTGTGGTGTGTGTGTGTGGTGTGTGTGTGTGGTGGGGTTTTGGGGTGTGGTGTAACGACGAAGCCAGGTAGAAAATTTC
>JACEEZ010020398.1:0-10949 GCA_016584305.1 Chionoecetes opilio | reverse complement strand
TAAAATCATTTCACGGCGTTTCCTGCTTCATTTCATGGTTTGCTACATCCAGTACTAATGCCTCGGGGAAAGGCCTCACAAGCATCATTCTGTAAGAGCAACGTCGCCCATTTTCTATACATGTTTTAAGGGGAGTCTTCGTTGCCCCTACTTTGGCTTATACAGGGAAGGAAGGAAGGCCTGGCATTTATCTGTGTGTTGTGTGCAAAGTATTACTCGTGCATGGCTGAAGGGAGAGAGAGAGAGAGAGAGAGAGAGAGAGAGAGAGAGAGAGAGAGAGAGAGAGAGAGAGAGAGGAAGAGAAGAGAAGAGAGGAAGAGAGGAGGGGAGAGAGGAGAGAGAGAGAGAGAGGAGTAAGCAGATATTCATTAATTTTGTATCAAGGCATAGCCAACATGCAGCATTCCGGCGGTCACCTCGCTCACTCGCCTGCATATCCCACACCTACACACACACACACACACACACACACACAGACACACACACACACACACACACACACACACACCTACACACACACACTTTTTTGTCCCCTCTGATGTTTCTTTGATAATCACACGTGCAATGTATGGCGACAAAGCGACAAAGTATGAATGAGATAAATAAAAAAAGCAGAAAACAAGCGTGCGTGTGTGTATGAGAGAGAGAGAGAGAGAGAGAGAGAGAGAGAGAGAGAGAGAGAGAGAGAGAGAGAGAGAGAGAGAGAGAGAGAGAGAGAGAGAGAGAGAGATTATTATTGTAGCCTCCTCCCAAAACACTGCCACGCTGCTGAGTTGTCGTGCCTCAGTCAGCCTGGTTTTCCCCTCGCACGAGTCGCCTCCCGTCCTCACTTTCCCGCGACGCCAGTTTCCCGCCAAAACCCAAGGCGCGAGGCTGTCCACCTTCGCGCGCCGTTCCCGCCTCTCCACGTGCTCTTGTCTTCGGCTTGCCTGCGGAGACCTCAAGCCACCAAGACCCGCGTTGCGTCCCTCCAAAGGTGCTCCTGAGGGAAGAATTGGATTGACAGTATCTTTTGTCCCAGTTAAACATAAGAACATAAGAAAATAAGGAAGCTACAACGAAACTCCCTTGAAAATTTGACCAAAGTTACATTTAGACACATATTTTTGCTAATTAAGTGCACGGCGGGTGGATTGATGTCATTTTTATGTTGACTTGAGTGCTAAAAGAAAGTTACCGAGACTTGTGAACTTGTGAAGAACTGAACGAAACTGCGATTGATTAATACGAATATTCTGCTGACGCCAATGAGACTGTGCTTTTTAACGTCGCTGTGAAGGACTAGGGAACGTGCCTCGTCTTCAGTAGGTCGAGTGCGTCCCCTTCGAGGCTCCGGCATGCAAGGGGCGGCTGGCAGTATGAGGCTGGATGTGGTGCGAGCCTTGCTTCTGGTCTGGGTGATCGGCCAACAAGGTGAGAGCATGTTTTTCGTCATGCTTTGGTGATGTTAAAGAAATGTGGTGTCTGAAGCTTTCATTGGAGGCGCGTGTGTGTTGCCGTAGGATTATTTTTCAATGGGTGCTGCTACTACTACTACTACTACTACTACTACTACTACTACTACTACTACTAACTATTTACTCTATTACTACTACTATACTGACTACTACCACTACTTCACTACTACTCACCTCACTATAACACTACCATACTACTCTACACTCTACTACTACTCTACTACTACAACTACTACACAAACTACACTACCTTTTTCCCTAATATTTATACTACTACTACTACTACTACAACTACTATACTACTACCTATTCCCTCCCATTTTTACCACTACACTATTTATACTACTACTACACTACACTCCCTACCACCACTACCACTACTACTTCTACTACTACTATACCCCCATACACTACATTTACTACTAACTACTAAGCTACTAATACTACTACTACTACTACTATTTACTACCACTACTACCACTACTACTTCTACTACTATTAATCTACTACTACTACTACTACTATACTACTACTACGACTACTACTACTACACTTACTCTCCTACTATACTACTATACTACTATCACTACTACTTCCCACACTACACTACTCACTACTACCACTACTACTACTCCCTTTTCTACTATCCGACAACTACTACTACTACTATTACTACTACTACTACTACTACTACTACTACTACTACTACTACTACTACTACTACATTAATTAATCGCTAACGAACCTGCCAACTTATCTCTGTGATCACCTCATCCAATCAAAAATCGAAAGCGTGAGATGTCTTCAAGGCTTTCATAATTACTAGCTAATAAGTGTAATTTCGAGAATAAGAATCATTAAGGCAAGTAATTACTCTGATTAAGGCGATCAGAAGCGATTAAGAAGGTACTGAACGCCGAGGCAAGATGGTACAGTCCCTTCTGAAACACCGGGACCGTACGCCTCGAGAGACTGAATTTATTGCTTTTTTTATCAGAAGCTTCTAAGTTCTCTTGATCGATAGAAGACGACTGGAATTAGCTTGTCTGTCTACCGTACGTAATTATCTGCGTGTGTGTGTGTGTGTGTGTGTGTGTGTGTGTGTGTGTGTTTGTGTGTGTGTGTGTGTGTGTGTGGTTCTTAAAAGTATACACGTGTGGTCATGTATGTGTAAGAATTGAAATCGAGTTGAGATTTTGAGGTCGACGAACTGTGAAATTACAGGCGTCAATTAAGCTTTGGGAGCTTAAGTGATAATAGAGAGAGAGAGAGAGAGAGAGAAGGAGAGAGGGGAGAGAGAGAGAGGAGGGAAGAAGGAAGAGGAGAGAGAGAGAGAGAGAGAGAAGAGAGAGAGAGAGAGAGAGAGAGAGAGAGAGAGAGAGAGAGAGAGAGAGAGAGAGAGAGTAAATATACTAAAACAAACAGACAGACAGACAACCATACGATCAGAAAGTTAGACAGACATAGAGATAGTAGGCATCAAATTACATATGCTCTGTCGTATAAACACACACACACACACACACACACACACACACACACACACACACACACACACACACACACACACACACACACACACACGACTACACCTGCACCATCAACTATAACTCCTACCCTTCATAAATATATCAAGTTACGCATCAAGAAAAGAGTTACAAGCCCCTCATGACCTGACCTCGTCCCTATGTCAGATCAGGTCAGGTTTCGTGTGACTGGGAATCATATCGTTTAAAACCTGATTGATTTAATGGTGACTTTGGTTGACCTATCATCCCGGGCTGGTCAGGTCACACGCTTCTACGAGATTATAGCGTGACCTAGCACCATAAGGGGTCACGGGGGGTCAGATGAGGGGAGGTTAGAGGGGGGGAGGGTCTCTGTCTCTCGTTTTCTTTGCATTTTATATTCTCTTCTTTATTATTGACGCGGTGACCTGAGATTCATGAGTGGCAGGTCAGATCACCGGGGTCAAATTATGGGATGGTTAAAAAAGAAAAAACAAAAAAGCGAATTAATTTCCTTCTTGTGGTCAAAGCAATTAGTCCTGAATCAGAGGTCAGAGGTTAATGGGGGGGGGGGGATCTAGACAAGGCTGGAATGACCTTGTGTATCATAGAGTTACTGGGAGATAATTATTGTGTCCAGGTATGTTAAGTAATGAGGTTGTGTTATGTCCAAAGCGTTGATGTGTTATTTCTTGTGTGGGATTTTGTTTTTCTTCCTCTTCTGCCACGTGTTCTTTGGCGCCTTGTTGTTGTTGTTGTTGAAGTTGTTGTTGTAGTTGTTGTTGGTAATGTTGTTGTTGTTGTTGTTGTTGTTGGTAATGTTGTTGTTGTTGTTGTTGTTGTTGTTGTTGTTGTTGTTGTTGTTGTTCTTTTTTTTCCTCATCGTAATAAACTTTTTCCTTCTCTTCCTCCTTTCCATGTTTTATGTTATTGCTCTTCTCATTTTTTCTCCTCATTGTATATACCTCCTCCTCCTCCTCCTCCTCCTCCTCCTCCTCCTCCTCCTCCTCCTCCTCCTCCTCCTCCTCCTCCTCCTCCTTTCTTTCCTCTTTGTCTTCCAGTAAATCCATTACACGTCTTAATGGGAAAAAAATAATAATTAGCATATTTTTGGACCATTTTTCATAAGAGTGACATTACGAGAATAATATCGGTACTACACTCACTGAGTATATCGGCATTACACACTGATTATATCGGCATTACACACTGATTATATCGGCATTACACACTGATTATATCGGCATTACACACTGAGTATATCGGCATTACACACTGATTATATCGGCATTACACACTGATTATATCGGCATTACACACTGATTATATCGGCATTACACACTGAATATCGGCATTACACACTGAGTATATCGGCATTACACACTTATTATATCGGCATTACACACTTATTATATCGGCATTACACACTTATTATATCGGCATTATACACTGATTATATCGGCATTACACACTGAATATCGGCATTACACACTAAGTATATCGGCATTACACACTTATTATATCGGCATTACACACTTATTTATATCGGCATTACACACTTATTATATCGGCATTACACACTTATTATATCGGCATTACACACTGATTATATCGGCATTACGCACTGATTATATCGGCATTACACACTGAGTATATCGGCATTACACACTTATTATATCGGCATTACACACGATATATCGGCATACACACTATTTAATCGGCATTACACACTGATTATATCGGCATTACACACTGAGTATATCGGCATTACACACTTATTATATCGGCACTACACACTGACTATATCGGCATTACACACTGATTATATCGGCATTACACACTGAGTATATCGGCATTACACACTATATCGGCATTACACACTGAATATCGGCATTACACACTGAATATCGGCATTAACAATGATATCGGCATTCACATACACACACTGAATATCGGCATTACACATACTGATATCGGCATTACACACATGAATATCGGCATTACACACTGAATATCGGCACTACACACTGAATATCGGCATTACATACACATGAATATCGGCACTACACACTGAATATCGGCTTACACACTGAATATCGGCATTACACACTGAATATCGGCATTACACACTGAATATCGGCACTACACACTGAATATCGGCATTACACACTGAATATCGGTATTACACACTGAATATCGGTATTACACACTGAATATCGGCATTACACACTGAATATCGGTATTACACACTGAATATCGGCATTACAACTGAATATCGATTACACAATGATTATATGTATTACACACTGAATATCGGCATTACACACTGAATATCGGTATTACACACTGGAATACGGCATTACACACTGAATATCGGATATACACACTGAATATCGGCATTACACACTGAATATCGGTATTACACACTGAATATCGGCATTACACACTGAATATCGGCATTACACACTGAATATCGGCATTACACACTGAATATCGGCATTACACACTGAATATCGGCATTACACACTGAATATCGGCATTACACTGAATATCGCCATTACACACAGAATATCGCATTACACATGATATCGGCATTACACCTGAATATCGGATTACACACTGAATATCGGTATTACACACTGAATATCGGCATTACACTGAATATCGGCATTACACTGAATATCGGCATTACACACTGAATATCGGCATTACACTGAATATCGGCATTACACACTGAATATCGGTATTACACACTGAATATCGGCATTACACTGAATATCGGCATTACACACTGAATATCGGCATTACACTGAATATCGGTATTACACACTGAATATCGGTATTACACACTGAATATCGGCATTACACTGAATATCGGCATTACACACTGAATATCGGCATTACACTGAATATCGGCATTACACTGAATATCGGCATTACACTGAATATCGGCATTACACTGAATATCGGCATTACACTGAATATCGGTTTATTACACACTGAATATCGGCATTACACTGAATATCGGCATACAACTGAATATCGGCTTCTATATTACACACTGAATATCGGCATTACAGTGAATATCGGCATTACACTGAATATCGGCATTAACACTGAATATCGGCATTACACTGAATATCGGTATTACACACTGAATATCAAGAGAATCACTGTAAGTCTCTATATTACTCAATTTATCTTATTACTCCATTACTCATTATTATTCATCCGCCTTTATTCATCATCATCATCATCATTTGTTTACGCAGTGTCGCCATTTCAGTACGCAATATTTCTCTGTTTTTTTCTGTTTTTTCCCTCCTCCTCCACCTCATTTCCAGCCTCTTTGTTCCCTGCCACTTTCCCTGTACAATAAACACCTACACTAATTAAAGGTGTAGTGGAACCCTTAATTGGACAAACTGTTCTTTTTCCTGCAAACTTGATTAAGCCCAAGATTTTTTTTTTTTTTTTTTTTTACCCACGTCACTTTTTTTTTTTTTCCTCCTTTTTCTTCCCCTATGTTTTTAATGTAGATGAAAACAACACTGAAAATGTTACATTGAAATATTATTTTTTGTTTTTGTGATGTGAAAAATCCTTTGATGTTTTAATTAGTTTTTCATCCGTTATATTCAGGTAATGGATGTTGTGTGTGTGTGTGTGTATGTGTATGTGTGACTGTGTGTTTGTGTGTGTGTGTGACTGTGTGTGTGTGTGTGTGTGTGTGTGTGTGTGTGTGTGTGTGGTGTGTGTGTGTGTGTGTGTGTCATTCACCCATGGTCTTGTCCACGCAAGTCGGACTCGCGATCGCCAGTTTTACCCTCCCGAAGTGAGCATGGAACTCATTATTAATGATCTTTGGGTATCTCTGGGACCTCACACGCCATACACCCCAATTCCCTTGCTCAAGGGGGATAGTAACCGCCCGTATTTATCAGTGAAAAATCCCCGGGAGCAGTGAGGATTCGAACCGGCTACCACAGAATGACAAGCCAGCGCGCTATCCACTTGCACACACACACACACACACACACACACACACACACACACACACACACACACACACACACACACACACACACACACACGTACCGTACACAACACGTACATATGTTCGTAAGCAGCATCACCGCCGCCAACAACATATGCATGAATCACCACACGCTAAGAGGAAAAGGAGCAACCCGGCCACTACCTTCCTCTCCTGCTCCTTTTCCTCTTCTTCCTCCTTCCTCGACTCTCTATCCATCACTCTTTACAGCTCCTCCAACTTTCTTGTATTGCTCTCTCTCTCTCTCTCTCTCTCTCTCTCTCTCTCTCTCTCTCTCTCTCTCTCTCTCTCTCTCTCTCTCTCTCCTGTTTTCTCCATCACTTTGCGAGTTTTCCAGCATTCTCTCCTTGTGCCCCTCTATATCTCCTCTCCTTTTCCCCCTCTATAGTCTTCGTCTCTCTTCTTTTTCCTTTTCCTCCTCCCCCTCCTCCTCTTATTCATATTTCACACTTCCGTCTTTCCTCACATTTTCTTCATATCCAACCTTTTACCAGCGACACACACACACACCGCCACGATGGTCAAGTCGATGGCGTGCTGGCCTGTCATTCTGTGATAATCGGTTCGAATCCTCACTGCTCCCGGGATTTTTCACTGACAAATCCGGGCGGTTACTGTCCCCCGTGAGCGAGGGGATGGGTGTGTGGTTTGTGAGGTCCCAATATTACCCAAAGATCGGTAATAATGAGCTCCAAGCTTGCACTGGGAGGGTGAAACTGGCGATCGCGAGTCTGGATCGCGTGGACAAGACCATGGGTGAATCACACACACACACACACACACACACACACACACACACACACACACACACACACACACACACACACACACACACACACACACACACACACACACACACACACACACACATACAAAACAGTTACTCTTAAAACGAAGCAACTGCGATAAAACCAGACTTGCTAACGAGCTCATTTTTGCCCTAATGACGCAGTTAGTATTCGTAGACCAATGGGAGAGGAGCACGAAGGGGTAGTTAGAGTATTGACCAATAGCAGAGCAGAGCGGGATATTCAGGAGGTGATTCATGCTTAATTGCCGTTCACTAGTAATTACTTGAGAGATTTTTCACCCTTTTTCCCTAGTCCTTCTGCCTTTTCTTGCCCCCCACTCCAATATTTTTTTTCGGTCTGGGGAAATTAAAGTTACAACGAGAAAGAATTGCAACGTGTAGAGGAAGGGAGAGAGAGAGAGAGAGAGAGAGAGAGAGAGAGAGAGAGAGAGAGAGAGAGAGAGAGAGAGAGAGAGAGAGAGAGAGAGAGAGAGAGAATGTCACTTCCAGGTAAGAAAATTTGGCCCTTATAAAAACGTGTTGAATCTCAGTTATCATCTTAGGCCTCGCTGCTCCCTCCTTCCTTCCCTCCCTCCCTTCTTCCCTTCCTCCCTCCCTCCTTCCCTCCCTCCTTCTCTCCTTCCCTCTCTCCTCCTTCCGTCTCTTCCTTCCCACCTCTCCTTCTTTTCTCTGCCCTTTCTTCCTTCTATCATTTTTCCTTCTCTTCTTTTTCAAATTTTCTTGATTTCACAGTATATAAGAAGTAAAGGAAAACGACACTACTACTACTACTACTACTACTACTACTACTACTACTACTACTACTACTACTACTACTACTACTACTACTACTACTACACTACTACTACTACTACCTATTCTTACTACTACTACTACTACTACTACTACTACTACTACTACTACTACTACTAATTACTACTACTACTACTACTACTACTACTACTACTACTACTACCACTACTACTACTACTACTATTCTTACTACTACTACTACTACTACTACTACTACTACTACTACTACTACTACTACTACTACTACTACTACTACTACTACTACTCTTACTACTACTACTACTACTACTACTACTACTACTACTACTACTACTACTACTACTACTACTACTACCACTACTACTACTACTACTATTACTACTACTACTACTACTACTACTACTACTACTACTACTACTACTACTACTACTACTACTACTCTACCACTACTACTACTACTACTACTACTACTACTACTACTACTACTACTACTACTACTACTACTACTACTACTACTACAGTACTACTACTACTACTACTACTACTACTACTACTACTACTACTACTACTACTACTACAATTATTCCTCCTACTACTCCTCCTCCTCCTTCTCCTCCTACTGCAACTACAACAACTACTACTACTACTACTACTACTACTACTACTACTACTACTACTACTACTACTACTACTACTACTACTACTACTATAGACCCTAACACCCCATCCAATCAACCAAGGTGTGTGGTGGGGCGCTATTAAAAGAGGGATGCCTTGGGAGGGTCCTGGGAGGGGTAGCCTTATAGTTCGGGCTCAGTGTTGCCAGATACCTACCCAGAACTGTCGATCTTTAAGGGCAAGTGCATGAAAAATAATAAAATGGAAAGAGAGAGAGAGAGAGAGAGAGAGAGAGAGAGAGAGAGAGAGAGAGAGAGAGAGAGAGAGAGAGAGAGAGAGAGAGAGAGAGAGAGAGAGAGAGAGAGAGAGTTGCTTACTTTTTAACCCTTCTCTTTCACACCCCTCATATTTTTATTCTCTTACTGTCTTCTTTATAGGGACTGGCAACTAAGCGGGCTTTGTGTTACCTATTTTTATTGTGTCCTTGGCCAGTCTTTTGTGATGTAAAAAAAAAATATCTATGCTTAATAATTGTTTAAAAAAAGAGATACAGAGAGAGAGAGAGAGAGAGAGAGAGAGAGAGAGAGAGAGAGAGAGAGAGAGAGAGAGAGAGAGAGAGAGAGAGAGATATGAGAAGCTCCTAATCCAAGACAATACTCATCATTATCAACGTTCAAGTACTAAGCATAAAACTTTTTCACTCATGAGCTATAAATTAATTCCATTCCGGATCACCTGAAGATCCGTCACCCCAGAGTTTGGCAGGGTGACGGATCTTCAGGTGGGGTCAAGACTTGAACTGACTTCACTTTCCAAATGAGGTCAGGTCAAATGGGTAAAAGGGAGGAGTCAGGACCCTCCAGTTAGGTAGGAGGACTATATAAAAATAAGTTGACTGCAAACTATAAGTCATAGGAGTCAGTCGACCCTGGCACGCAATGCCTTCTAAACTACCGTCCTACCACTGTTGTGTGGTGATTCCACTAACATTATTCGGTGGCTTCAACAAAACAGACTTTTAAAACGTGAAGTTAAGATTGATACTTGTGATAACTGGATGAATTTGACAAAATACTCCAGATCGAAGGATAGTTTTCTATGGAAATTCCAAACAAAAGACTGCCCGAAGTATACAAATCCACTAAGTCTATAAGAATTGGATCCTTCTTTTGCTGGTTCTCGAATTTCAGAAGATGCATTTCTCGCAGATGCATAACACAAAGGAATATATTTGTTATCATCATTTTATGAATTACTTTCACTGTGGGCTGGGGTGACGGTTCTTCAGGTGGGAAATCCTGGAGTGACGGATCTTCAGGTGGACATTCTGGGGTGACGGATCTTCAGGTGGTCCTTAATTCCGAACAGTGAATTTTACTACGAATTTTACGCAAAACAAAACCAACAAAATCTTTTCTTGCGAATAATTCTTAAGACGCTGGAGTGAAATTCTTGAAATATGTTGTCAATGAAGTGTTTTCAAGGAAGGCGAGGAATGTGAATATGTGATAAAGAATTGTTTTATCTCGCCACTTCTTTTATTATGTTGTTATATTTATACGTAACGAAAGAAAGGGAAGGAAATAGAGGAGGGTAGAGATAAAGCGAGGGAAGAGGAGGGGGAGGAGGAGGAGGAGGATTACATAGGATTACATAGGAGTAACAGACACCAGGAGACCTATTGGTCCATAGCGAGGGTATCTGCTGACTCATACTACTCATCACTG
>JACEEZ010020397.1:70000-134185 GCA_016584305.1 Chionoecetes opilio | reverse complement strand
TTTTGTTTTTTTTTGTTTTTTTTTGTTATTTTGCCCTTTTTTTGCATGATTTTTTGTTTTTTTTTCCCTTTTTTTTTTTTTTTGCATGTTTTTGTTTTTTTGCCCTTTTTTTTTTCATGTTTTTTGTTATTTTGTCCTTTTTTTTGCAGATTTTTTGTTTTTTGTCCTTTTTTTTGTGATTTTTTTGTTATTTTGGGGGGTTTTTTTTTTTTGCATATTTTTTTTATTTTGCCCTTTTTTTTGCTGATTTTTTTTTTTTTTGCCCTTTTTTTTTTTCATGATTTTTTGTTATTTTGCCCTTTTTTTTTTGATGATTTTTTTTTTTTTTTTTCCCTTTTTTTTTGCATTTTTTTGTTTTTTTTGTCTTTTTTCCCATGATTTTTTTGTTATTTTTCCTTTTTTTTTTTGCATGATTTTTTTTTTATTTTGTCCTTTTTTTTGCATGTTTTTTGTTTTTTTGTCCTTTTTTTTGCATGATTTTTTTTTTTTGTCCTTTTTTTTGGGGGGGCCCATGTTTTTTGTTTTTTTTGTTTTTTTTTTTGCATTTTTTTGTTATTTTGCCCTTTTTTTTTTGCATATTTTTTGTTATTTTGTTTTTTTTTTTGCATGATTTTTTGTTATTTTGCCCTTTTTTTTTTGATGATTTTTTGTTATTTTGCCCTTTTTTTTTGCTTTATTTTTTGTTTTTTGGGGCCCTTTTTTTGCATGATTTTTTTTTATTTTGTCCTTTTTTTGCTGTTTTTTTTGTTTTTTTGTCCTTTTTTTGCATGTTTTTTTTATTTTGTCCTTTTTTTTGCTATTTTTTGTTATTTTGTCCTTTTTTTTGCATGATTTTTTTTTTAAATTTGTCCTTTTTTTTGCTGATTTTTTGTTATTTTTCCTTTTTTTTTGCATGATTTTTTGTTTTTTGCCCTTTTTTTTTGCATGATTTTTTGTTTTTTTTTGCCCTTTTTTTTTTTCATGATTTTTTGTTATTTTGTCCTTTTTTTTGCATGATTTTTTGTTTTTTGTCCTTGCTTTAGTTTTACACCTCGGATTTGCGGGCCCTTTTGTGTCTCTCATAAACCCTGACCCTCACCCCTCACCTCACTCACCTCACCTCCCTCACCCCCCCCTCCCCTCCCCTTTCCCCCCCCTCACCTCACCTCACCTCCCTCACCTCCCCTCACCCCACCTCACCCCCTCACCCACCCCTCACCCACCTCACCTCACCTCCCCCTCCTTCCCTCACCTCACCTCACCCCCACCTCACTCCCCTTTCACCTCCCTCACCTCACCCCCCCCTCACTTCACCCCCTCACTTCCCCTCACCCCTCACCTCCCCCCCCTCCTTCACCTCACCTCCCCCCTCCCCCCTCCCTCACCTCCCTCCCCCTCACCTCACCCTCACTTCCCTCCCCCCACCCCCCCCTCACCCCCCTCACCTCCCCTCACCCCCCCCTCACCTCACCTCACCCCTCACCTCACCTCACCTCCCCTTTAACCCCTCACCCCCCCCCTTGGGCAGACAGGCAGTAAATGGGGGCCCAGTGAGTTTAAAGGGGGGGCGGGGGCCCGGGGGCCTTGGCGGAGATGTTATGGCCAGGGCAGCTCAAAAAGGGAACCAAAAGGCCCATGGGCAGCCTCAAGGGGGGTGTTAGGGGGGGGTGTGAAATTTATCTATTTTTGTATTTCCCCTAGTTGTATTTACCTATTTTGTAACATACAGGAAAAAAAGTTATGCTCGTCCTGCCCCCTTTCCCAAAATCTCTTTTTATCCAGTTTTCCTTTTAAAGTCCTGAAAAATTTCTTGCATTAATCACTTTTGCTCAAGGTTGTTCCGGGGTTTCCCTACCCCTTTTTTCTATAGGGGAACTGTATTTTTTTTTTTCCCCTTCCCTGTTGTCCTTTTAAATTTTTCTTCTCATGACCCCTTGTACTTCTGTCGCCCCCACACCCACAGATTTTTCTCTATAAATTTTTTTCCAGCCCCTTTTATGCAGTGTGTGTATGTGTGTGTGTGTGTGTGTTTACCTAACTCGCCGCATTTTTAATTTTAGAAAAAAAATGTGGCCCCTTCTCTCCCCCCTTTCCCCGAACGCACGGGATTGGTTTGAGGTTTTGGGTGTTGGGTGAGAATGCCTTACTCCAAGTTCCGCCCAAAAAGCCCCAACCCCTTTAAAATTTAAGGGGCCCCCTTTTTTCGCCACCTTAACGTGCGGCCAGTATATTTTTGTAGCATTGGGGGGCCTGAGCTATAGAAATTTCGTGGGGGCCCGGGTCGCCGTATTAAAATTTTGTTTTTCTTTTCATTGATTACACTTTTTTTCTACTACCCACTTTTTTTATAGTCCATTTTTTGGCCCTATACCTAAAACCTCTCTTTTTGGGGCTAATTGGGCAGGAGTGGTCCAATAATGCAAGGTTTCCCAAAAATGGGGGGGTTATATATGGGGGGATATGTAAAAAAAAAAAAAAAAAAAAAAAAAAAAATTTTAGGTTTTATCGGGCCGAAAACCCCAAAAAAAAAAAAAAAAAAAAAAAAAAACTGGTGTTTTTAAAGCTGGAAATTTTTGACCCCTAAAAAAAAAAAAAAAAAAAAAAAAAAAAAAAAAAAGGTGTCCGATAAATTTGTCAAAAAAAAAAAAAATCCGAATAATGAAAGGGCCGAATAGAGGGCCGAAGGGTTTTTTTCTTATCCCTATAAGGGGGAACTGTGCCGTTTGGGGTTATCAAAAATTTTTTGATTTACGTTTTTTTTCCGGGTTTTCCCCCCCAACCCCTTTTAGGCCAAGAACGTAAATTTCCATTGTCCCTTTGGGTGCCTTGACGATTTTAATGACATTAACCAAAATTTTAAGCATAAACCCGTTTAAGGGATCCTTTCCACTACTTTTTTTGGTATATTTAGTTACTTTTTGAAATTTTAAAGGGTAAAAACAGAAAGATTTTTTTTCAAAGGAAAGATTTTGGGTTGAAGGGGGTTAGTAAAATTAAATTTGTTCTTAAAAGAATGTTTAAGGGGGTGTCTGTCAGGAAGGGGGAAAAAAAATTTGAATGGAAAGTGTCTCATGAAGTGTGAAAAAATTTTTTAAAAAGGGGAAAAATTTTCATTTGTCAAACCCTTTTAATTTATTTTTTTCCTTTCCTCCTCCTCCTATTTCTTTTTCCTCCCCCTCCTATTTCTTCCTCCTCCTCCTCCTATTTTTCCCCCTTCCCTTTCCCCCTCCTCCCTCCTATTTTTTCCCCCTTCCCTTTCCCCCTCCTCCTCCTATTTCTTCCTCCTCCTCCTCCTATTTTTACCCCCCTTCCCTTTCCCCCTCCCCTCCTATTTTCCCTTTCCCCCTCCTCCCTTTAGAGATGTTTTTGGTTTTCCCCGGACGAGAACTTCCTGGGTACTGCCGAGGAAGCCCCCTGGGCCCCCCTGCTTCCCCCCTGTCTGGCTGCACAGCGACCTGACCAAAGGGGGGTGTATTGACCAGTTGTGATATCGGGGGAAAAGAGAGAGAAGGATTCCCCTTTTTTGTGGGTGTGTCTGTCTGCGGGGTGTGTGTGGTGGGTTTTTACCTTGTTGTGATATACGGGAAATGGATTACACTGGTGGGGGCCCCCTCCCCTTTGTCTCAATTTTTTTGTTTTTTTTTTTTCATCACAAAGGACTGGGGGCCCAAAGGGGGAAAACAAAAATTTGGGAACACAAAAACCCCTTAGTTCCATCCCCCATAAAGAAGACAGTAAGAGAAAAAAATAAAAAAAAGGGGGGTGGGGGCCCAATTTTTGTTTCGGGAGGTGGGCCCTTTTTTCTCCTTTTTTTGAAAAAAAATTTAAGTCCCTAGGGAAAATGGAAAAATAGAAAAAAGGGAAAAGATTCCAGAGTTTTCCCCGTGAAAAGGGGGTGAAAAAGTAAAGATTTATTAAATCTTGCCTTAGTAAATGGAAGAATAGGGAAAAAAATGAGTAAAAATCTTGGCAGCGAGGCCGCGGGGGGGGGAGGCTTTCATTGCAATTTTGAGAGCAGTGAGCATGAAAATAACGGTAGAAGAGAGCAAGAGAACAACATTGCGGCGGGGATTTAAAGTTGAAAACAGTCAGTCAGAGGGGGGGAGTTGATGAGACCAAAGCTTTTGACTCCCAAACCTGTTTAGGAGAGCTGTATGAGGGGGCCTCCCCCAAAAATGGTTTAACTACCCCATTTCATGGCGGATAAGGGCCCCCCGTTTGGACCAAGCAATTGGGAGGGAGAAAAAAAAGGGCAGAAACCCCCGGCACCTAACTTTTTAGAACTGTTTTAAACAAAATGAATGTGGGGATTTTCCCGTTCAAATTTTTTGGGAAAGGGGTAGGGCCCCAGAATGTTCAAATTTTAAAGAAGGAGACGTTGAGTGTCTTGAAGAAGAGGGATAGTTTTCTGGTTTGGTTTTGTCGAGTAAAAGGTGGAAAAATTGGGTTTTTTAGGCTTGACAAAACGGTTTTTCTTTTTCCCCAAACAGAAAATTTTAAAAAAGATCAAAGTTTTGGCAAAATTTTTGAACATGATTCTTTTCTCCTAAAAAAAAAGGGGCAAACTTAGGGTTTAAAAAAAAAAGAGTATTTTTTGGCATTTTATAATTTTCCCCTTTCCCGGGTTTTTCCCATATCAAACTCCGTAAGGGAAAAATACTTTTTAAAGTCCTTCCGGGACCTTTGTCTTCTTAAGCTTCTTCGTATGTCCTCTTGTGGCTCCTACATACATGGTACATACATGTCCTCTTTGTCATTTCTCCATTCCTGACATGGCTCTTGGGCTCCTACGTCCCGTACATACATGTCCTCTTTGTCATTTCTCTCCATTCCTGACATGGCTCTTGTGGCTCCTATGTCCCATACATACATGTCCTCTTTGTCATTTCCCTCCATTCCTGACATGGCTTTTTGTGGCTCCTACTCCCATACTACATGTCCTCTTTGTCATTTCCCTCCATTCCTGACATGGCTCTTGTGGCCCTACGTCCCGTACATACATGTCCTCTTTGTCATTTCCCTCCATTCCTGACATGGCCCTCTTTTTGGCTCCTATCCCCCAAATACATACATGTCCTCTTTGTAAATTTCTCTCCATTCCTGACATGGCTCTTGTGGCTCCTACGTCCCGTACATACATGTCCTCTTTGTCATTTCCCTCCATTCCTGACATTGGCTCTTGTGGCTCCTATGTCCCATACATACATGTCCTCTTTGTCATTTCCCTCCATTCCTGACATGGCTCTTTGGCTCCTACGTCCCATACATACATGTCCTCTTTGTCTTTCTCTCCTTTTCCTGACATGGCTCTTGTGGCTCCTATGTCCCATACATACATGTCCTTTTTGTCATTTCCCTCCATTTCCTGACATGGCTCTTGTGGCTCCTACGTCCATACATACATGTCCTCTTTGTCTTTTCTCTCCATTCCTGACATGGCTCTTGTGGCTCCTACGTCCCGTACATACATGTCCTCTTTGTCATTTCCCTCCATTCCTGACATGGCTCTTGTGGCTCCTACGTCCCATACATACATGTCTCTTTGCTTTTTCTCTCCATTCCTGACATGGCTCTTGTGGCTCCTATTGTCCCGTACATACATGTCCTCTTTGTCATTTCTCCATTCCTGACATGGCTCTTGTGGCTCCTATGTCCGTACAAAACATTCCTCTTTGTCATTTCCCTCATTCCTGACATGGCTCTTGTGGCTCCTACGTCCGTACATACATGTCCTCTTTGTCATTTCTCTCCATTCCTGACATGGCTCTTGGGGCCCTCCTATGTCCCGTACATACATGTCCTCTTTGTCATTTCTCTCCATTCCTGACATGGCTCTTGTGGCTCCTACGGTCCCGTACATACATGTCCTCTTTGTCATTTCTCTCCATTCTGACATGGCTCTTGTGCTCCTATGTCCCGTACATACATGTCCTCTTTGTCATTTCTCTCCATTCCTGCATGGCTCTTGTGGCTCCTATGTCCCGTACATACATGTCCTCTTTGTCATTTCTCTCCATTCCTGACATGGCTCTTGTGGCTCTATGTCCCTGTACATACATGTCCTCTTGTCATTTCTCTCCATTCCTGAACATGGCTCTTGTGGCTCCTACGTCCCATAATACATGTCCTCTTGTCATTTCTCTCCATTCCTGACATGGCTACTTGTGGCTCCTATGTCCCATACATACATGTCCTCTTTGTCATTTCCCTCCATTCCTGACATGGCTCTTGTGGCTCTACGTCCCGTACATACATGTCCTCTTTGTCATTTCTCTCCATTCCTGACATGGCTCTTGTGGCTCCTATGTCCCGTACATACATGTCCTCTTTGTCATTCTCTCCATTCCTGACATGGCTCTTGTGGCTCCTACGTCCCATACATACATGTCCCTTTGTCATTTCTCTCCATTCCTGAAATGGCTCTTGTGGCTCCTATGTCCCATACATACATGTCCTCTTTGTCATTTCTCTCCATTCCTGACATGGCTCTTGTGGCCCTATGTCCGTACATATTGTCCTCTTTGGTCATTTCTCTCCATTCCTGACATGGCTCTTGTGGCTCCTACGTCCCATCATACATGTCCTCTTGTCATTTCTCTCCATTCCTGACATGGCTCTTGTGGCTCTATGTCCCATACATACATGTCCTCTTTGTCATTTCCCTCCATTCCTGACATGGCTCTTGTGGCTCCTACGTCCCGTACATACATGTCCTCTTTGTCATTTCTCTCCATTCCTGACATGGCTCTTGTGGCTCCTACGTCCCATACATACATGTCCTCTCTGTCATTTCCCTCCATTCCTGACATGGCTCTTGTGGCTCCTACGTCCCGTACATACATGTCCTCTTTGTCATTTCCCTCCATTCCTGACATGGCTCTTGTGGCTCCTATGTCCCATACATACATGTCCTCTTTGTCATTTCTCTCCATTCCTGACATGGCTCTTGTGGCTCCTACGTCCCGTACATACATGTCCTCTTTGTCATTTCTCTCCATTCCTGACATGGCTCTTGTGGCTCCTATGTCCCCGTACATACATGTCCTCTTTGTCATTTCTCTCCATTCCTGACATGGCTCTTGTGGCTCCTATGTCCCATACATACATGTCCTCTTTGGTCATTTCTCTCCATTCCTGACATGGCTCTTGTGGCTCCTACGTCCCGTACATACATGTCCTCTTTGTCATTTCTCTCCATTCCTGACATGGCTCTATACATTGCTATCAAGTCTCCTCTTTTTCTTCTTCCAATGATGGCAACAACAATTTCTTCAGTGTGTGTGTGGGTGTGTGTGTGTGTGTGTGTGTGGTGTGTGTGTGTGTGTGTGTGCATACACACAACCCTCATTTTCCCGGACTAATAGGGGGAGCACTGGTCCGGGAACTGCAAACGTCTGGAAATCGCAACAGTCCGAGACTATTACCCAACCCCGGATGTTTATCTCTAACCTCCAGTATTTACTGTCCGGCAACCACCAATATCAATACCCCGCTGCGGATCTTTTACGTCACTTTGTTGTTGTTTTTAGGGCTGCGAGGATCCCTTGGGGAACACTATGAGCCCTGGTGATGTCCTATGATGCTATCACAGGCGCTGTAGTTGACCTGTCTTCCTCAGGAAGGCACAGGTGAGGCAGATGACAGCGTGTTTGCGGGAGGGGTGGACGCCAGCCGCCGCCAGCAGGGTGGGCAGGTCACAGGTGGCGACGTTCAGGGTGAGGATTTGAGAGCGTAGCACTACACGGTGGGAGTGGAAGCGCGGACACTGCAGCAGAAAGTGTTCAATAGTTTCAGAGACGTTCCTGCACCAGGGGCAGTGGGGGTCAGGGACTGACGGAGGCGTGCAGGTGAACCCTGAGTGTCGTGTGCCCAAATGTAAACAATACGACCACAGAGCATGCTGCCACCTGGCGGGAGGCGCAGACTCTGACCAGGGGTGACAGGAGAAGCTCGGACCGCCGGACAACTTTTTTCGATTTACGGACTGGACCAGGCATTTGTCCGGACTCTGACATATCCCCGGACCTCGGATACTGACTGGCAAATCCGATATCCGGGAAATGGAGGTCCGGGAAAACGAGGTTGTGTGTAGTTTGTTTTCAGTTTTATTTACAAAGTCACCTTTTTTATTTTATTTTAACTTGCTTTGGCCTGATTAGCTTACATTCTATCATTAGCAGCATTAATTTTCCCCATCTTAGCCGGTTCCCACAGCCCGCTTCTACGGCCACCGCTGCCGTTCACCGCCCAACAGTGACGTCGCCGTCATCACACCGCTTGAGTGGTATTTGTGGTAACTGGGCACAGTTTGCAACTCAGCTCGAGCGGACACCGCCGAGCGGGAGAGATGACTCGATTTTAACTTTGTACGTCAGCCGTACAGCGGCGCGCGGTGCGGTGTGTAGACTTTGTTGTGACGTCATTGTTGTTGTAACGGCAGCCTTACAAGGGTGCGGCGGTGCGTAGTCTTTGTTGTGACGTCATTGTTGTTGTACGGCAGCCTTACAAGCGGTGCGGCGTGCGTAACTTTGTTGTGACGTCATTGTTGTTGTACGGCAGCCTTACAAGGGTGCAGCGGAGCGGTAGACTTTGTTGTGACGTCATTGTTGTTTGTACGGCAGCCTTACAAGGTGCGGCGGTGCAGTAGACTTTGTTGTGACGTCATTGTTGTTGTACGGCAGCCTTACAAGCGGTGCGGCGGTGCAGTAGACTTTGTTGTGACGTCATTGTTTGTACGCAGCCTTACAAGGGTGCGGCGGTGCAGTAGACTTTGTTGTGACGTCATTGTTGTTGTACGGCAGCCTTACAAGGGTGCGCAGTGCGGTAGTCTTTGTTGTGACATCATTGTTGTTGTACGGCAGCCTTACAAGGGTGCGGCGGTGCGGTAGTCTTTGTTGTGACGTCATTGTTGTTGTACGGCAGCTTACAAGGTGCGGCAGTGCGGTAGACTTTGTTGTGACGTCATTGTTGTTGTACGGCAGCCTTACAGCGGTGCGGCGGTGCGGTAGACTTTGTTTTTACGTCATTTTTTTGTTTTAGGGCAGCCTTAAAAGGGGTGCGGGGGGGTGCGTAAAATTTGGGTTGTGACGCCCTTGTTTTTGAAACGGCGCCTTACAAGGGGTGCGGCGGTGCGGTAGATTTTGTTTTGGACGTCTTTTGTTGTTGTGGGCAGCCTTAAAAGCGGTGCGGCGGGGGCGGAAAGATTTTGTTGTGCCCTTTCATTGTTTTTTTTTTACGGCAGCCTTAAAAAGGGGGGGTGCGGCGGGGGCGGAAACCTTTTTTTGTGACGTCATTGTTTTGTACGGCACCCCTTAAAACGGTGCGGGGGGGTGCGGAAACTTTTTTTGTGACGTCATTGTTGTTGAAAACCGGCCCCCCTTAAACAAGGGTGCGGCGGTGCGGTAGTTTTTTGTTGTAAACTTCTTGTTTTTTGTACGGCACCTTACAAGGGGGGCCGGGGGTTTCCGGTAGACTTTGTTGGGGACGTATTGTTTTTTTTGGGGCACCCTTTAAAAGGGGGGCGGCGGGGGCGGTAGACTTTGTTGTGACGTCTTTGGGTTGTTGTAGGGCACCCTTAAAGCGGTGCGGCGGTGGGGGCGTTGGGTAATTTTTTTTGTGAAACGGCCCCCAATTTGTTTTTTGTTTTTTAACGGCAGCCTTAAAAGGGTGCGGGGGTGCGGTAAACTTTGTTGTGACGCCCATTGTTTTTTGTACGGCAGCCTTAAAAGGGGGGGGGCGGTGCAGTAAATTTTGTTGTGCCGTCATTGTTTTTTTACGGCCCCTTTTCCCGGGTGCGGGGGTGCGGTAGCTTTTTTGTGACGTCATTGTTGTTGTAGGGCAGCCTTACAGCGGTGGGCGGTGCGTAACTTTGTTGTGCGTCATTGTTTTTTTGTGGGAAAGCCTTAAAAGGGTGGGGCTTTGCGGTAGACTTTGTTTGACGCCCTTTTTTTTTTAAACGGCAGCCTTCAAAGGGTGCGGGGGTGCGGTAGACTTTTTTTGTGACGTCATTGTTGTTGTAACGGCACCCTTTAAAACAAGGGTGCGGCGGGGGCTTTAATTTTGGGTTTGTGACTTCATTGTTGTTTTACGGAAACCTTAAGGGGGCGGCGGTGGGTAGTTTTTTGTTGTGACGCCATTGTTGTTGTCGGCGCCTTACAAAGGGTGCGGCGGGGGCGGTGCCTTTGTTGTGACTTCATTGTTTTTTTAAAACGGCACCCTTTTACAGCGGGCGGGGGTGCTTAGACTTTTTTTGTGACTCATTGTTTTTGTAGGGAAAGGCCTTTAAAAGCGGTGCGGCGGTGCGGTAATTTTTGTTGTGACGCCCCTTGTTTTTTGTCGGCAGCCTTAAAAAAGCGGGCGGCGGTGCGGTAAAATTTTTGTTTTTGAATCTTTGGGTTTTTTGTAACGGCACCTTAAAGGGTGGGGGCCCGGTGCGGAAAGCTTTTTTGTGACGCCCATTTTTTGTTGAAAGGCAGCCTTTCAAGGGGTGCGGGGGTTGGGGTAATTTTGGTTGTGCGTCTTTGGGTTGTTTTTACGGCAGCCTTCCCAAGGGTGCAGCGGTCGGTTTCCTTTTTGGGTACGCCCTTTTTTTGTTGAAAACGGCACCCTTAAAGCTTTTGCGGCGGTGCGGTAGACTTTGTTGTAAACGCCCATTTTTTGTTGAAAACGGAAAGCCTAAAAGGGTGCGCGTGCGAAAGATTTTTGTTGTGACGTCATTGTTTTGTACGGGGGCCCCTTACACGGTGGGGGCCGGGGGCGGTAGTTTTGTTGTGACGTCATTGTTGTTTTTAACGGCACCCCTTTAAAAGCGGCGCGGCGGTCCCGGTAGTTTTGTTTGCGTCATTGTTTTTTGAAAAACGGCAGCCTTACAAGGGGTGGGGGGTCCCGTAGACTTTGTTGTGACGTCATTGTTTTTTTGTACGGAAAGCCTTAAGCGGTGCGGCGGTGCGGTAGATTTTTGTTTAAAGGCCTTGTTTTTTGAAACGGCACCCTTACGCTGCGGCGGGGGCGGTAGACTTTGTTGTGCGTCATTGTTGTTGTAGGGCGGCCCTTACGGCCGGTGCGGTAGACTTTGTTGTGACGTCCATTGTTGTTGTACGGCAGCCGTACAGCGGCGCGGCGGTGCGGTAGACTTTGTTGTGACGTCATTGCTGTTGTACGGCAGCCTTACAAGGGGTGCGCGGTGCGGTTTAGACTTTGTTGTGACGTCATTGTTGTTGTACGGCAGCCTTACAAGCGGTGGGGCGGTGCGGTAACTTTGTTGTGACGTCATTGTTGTTGTACGGCAGCCTTACAGCGGTGCGGCGGTGCGGTAGCTTTGTTGTGACGTCATTGTTGTTGTACGGCAGCCTTACAAGGGTGCGGCGGGCGGTAGACTTTGTTGTGACGTCATTTGTTTTTGAAACGGCAGCCGAAACAGCGCGGGGGCGTCGGTAGACTTTGTTTGTGACGTCATTGCTGTTGTACGCCCCTTTAAAAGGGTGCACGGTGCGGTAGACTTTGTTGTGACGTCATTGTTGTTGTACGGCACCTTACAGCGCGGCCGGCGTTCGGTAGACTTTGTTGTGACGTCATTTTTTGTTGTACGCAGCCTACAAGGTGCGGCGGTGCGGTAGACTTTGTTGTGACGTCATTGTTGTTTGTACGGCAAGCCTTACAAGGGGCGGCGGTGCGGTAAAACCTTTGTTGTACGTCATTTTGTTGTACGGCGCCTTACAAGCGGCTAGTGGAACCCGCCTTTATAACATTATTTAACCTTATTTAAACCTTATTTAACCCTTATTTAACCTTATTTTAACCTTATTTAACCTTATTTAACCTTATTTTAACCTTATTTAACCTTATTTAACCTTATTTTAACCTTATTTAACCTCTATTTTACCTTATTTTACCTCTATTTTACCTTATTTAACCTTATTTAACCTTATTTTAACCTTATTTTATTTTATTTAACCTTATTTAACCTTATTTTAACCTTATTTAACCTCTATTTAACCTTATTTAACCTTATTTTACCTTATTTTACCTTATTTAACCTCTATTTAACCTTATTTAACCTTATTTTAACCTTATTTAACCTTATTTTACCTCTATTTAACCTTATTTAACCTTATTTAACCTTATTTTAACCTTATTTAACCTTATTTTACCTTATTTTACCTTATTTTACCTTATTTAACCTTAATTTACCTTATTTCACCTTATTTTAACCTTATTTAACCTTATTTAACCTCTATTTAACCTTATTCCCAATCTTAAACATCAATGAATAAACTTTGAACTCTCTCTCTCTCTCTCTCTCTCTCTCTCTCTCTCTCCTCCTTCCTTTCCATCCCCAGCCACAGGACAGCCCTTCCTCAGTCAGCCCAGAGCAGCAGTCCGTCATAGCCTGCCTCTTCCATGGGCGCCTGGACTCAACCATTACCTGTGTGGAACGTGGCCTGAATGTCAACGAAAACACAGAGACCTTCCTGAACCTGTCTGTGGCTGTGGGGCGCGGCGGCTGTACTCTGCAGGTGGGTGGGTGGGTGTGGGTGTGTGTGTGTGTGGTTTTCTTGTTTTTTTTACATCACAAAGGACTGGCCAAGGGCACAACAAATATAGGTAACACAAAGCCCGCTTAGTTGCCAGTCCCTATAAAGAAGACAGTAAGAGAATAAAAAAAATAAAAAAGAGGGGGGGGCCAATTTAGTTCGGGAGGTGTCTTGTTACCCCTCTCTTGAAAAAAATTTAAAAGTGAAAATGAAAAAAGACAATTTTACGGGAAAGGGGTAAAAGGGGTTTTCCCAAGGGGGGAAACGGGAAGGGAGAAAGAGTAAAATCTTGTAACCGCGGGAAGGGGGGGACAGATTAGGTTGAGGCTGGAGAAATCGTAAAGAGGCGGGAAAAAATTGGGAGTGATTTAAAGTTAAGAAGCTTGGGGAGGGAATTAGAGAGAAAAGCTTTGACCAAACCCCTGGGGCTGTATAGTGGACCCCCCCAAAAAAGGAGAATTCCAAAGGGCGATAACCCCTGTAGAGAGCGTAGAGTGGACCCCCCCAAAAACATGTGAGACATACCCATACATGGGGGATAACCCCCTGTAGAGACCAAGCAATTGGGAGGGAAAAAAAAAGGACGCAGGCGCCCAGGACACCTAACTTCTTAGAATGTTTTAGCAAGAATGAGATGTGAGATTTCCCGTTCAATTTTTTTGTAAAAAATAGTCTAGAATGTTATTGGAAAAAGGGGGACAGGTTTTTTTTTAGTGTCTTGAAAAGAGGGATAGTTAGGGGGGGGGGTGTGTTTTGGGGTTTTTTGTGTTTTGTGTTTGGGGGTTGGGGGGGGTGTGTGGGGGGTTTTTGTTTGTTAGCCCAGTTTTAAATCTTCCTTGCTTTCTTTTTTTAAACCCTTTTTTCTTTCACCCCCTTGTACAAAAAAATCTTTTGTATTTTTCTGTTAGTTTTTTATCTTTAAAACTTTTCTTTTTATATATTCTTTTGCATGTTTATTTTTTCCTCTCCTCCCCCTCCCATCTTCTCTCTCTCTCATCTCATCAGTCTATATATATTTTTTTCCATTAGTATTTTTCTTTTTTTTGAGTTACTTCTCCTCTTTTTTATTTCCCTTTTTCCCCCACTACCCTAGATAACAGTGAAGTCGCCCTTTAGTTTTTTTGTTATTTACAGCGTTGGGTGGCGTTAATACTTAAATTTTAATCCATAATTTAGAAAAATTAGAAGGGGCTATCTGGAAGTCTGTGTCATTTTGTGTCTTCATCTGTGTCATATTAGGGCTATAAATGAACAAATGACAAAAATAAAACCGAGTGGCGACCTCACTATACCTACTACAGTAAAGTCGCCAGCTAGTATTTTAACCCAACAGTTGAGTCGCCACTCTGGGAATTCAGGAAATTAGAGGTAAAGTAAAACAAGTCTCTATATATATTAGCTGCGGAAGATGCTTGGATATATAAAAATTCCTCTGCCAACGTGAAAATAAATTCTATTCAAGTTTGAAAGATATGGCAAGTCTGTGTCCTGTCGCCCGAAAAGCTACTGTTTACTGTCTGTCCTCGCGCGAAGAAAAACGTGAGAAGCAAAATGCGCAACAGTTATACTTGCAGATACAAAGCATAAAACAACGCTGAAACAGGGTAGATTATACAGTCATGATATAAACTACTGTGTAACATCTTCAGTGGCACAAAAAAATCAGTAGTGATGCTATAATTCGTAATATTTGGCGCCTGGCAACTTTACTGCAGGTGGCGACTTCACTGTTATCTACGGTAGTATGTCTATTTTATATTTTGTGTCCACCCTCTCCTCCTCCTCCTCCTTCCTCCTCCTCCTCCTCCTCCTCCTCCTCCTCCTCTATTTTCCTTCTTTTCACTCATTACTTTATTGATATTTTATTGTGTGTCCTTCTCCTCCTCTTCTTTTCCTCCTTGTCACCTGTCCAACTCCTTCTTTCTTTCCTCCTTGTCTATCACTAGCATATTTATCTTGTATAATGTGTCCATTCCTCCTCTCTCTCTCTCTCTCTCTCTCTCTCTCTCTCTCTCTCTCTCTCTCTCTCTCTCTCTCTCTCTCTCTCTCTCTCTCACACACACACACACACACACACTCCCCCTGCCACTCTCCCTCACCCCTCCAGGAGCTCCTCGCCCAACACTTCAAGCCACAAAACCTGGAGTGGACTGTCAACACTGCCCCGCCCCCACCACTGCCTCCACCGCACCGCCCTCACCACCTGTCCCAGAGTGCTCGTGGTCCACTTCAACAGGTGAGAGAGAAGAGAGGGGAGAGAGGAGAGAGAGAGAGAGGAGAGAGAGAGAGAGAGATAAAGAGACAGATAGAGAGATAAAGAGAGAAGGGAGGGGGGGGATGAGAGAGAGAGAGAGAGAGAGAGAGAGAGAGAGAGAGAGAGAGAGAGAGAGGAGAGAACACCTACACCTAACTAAATAGACACTAACACCACTAAGAGATGCCACTACGGGCCTCTCTTGGTAGAAAAAAATATCCCGTGTGACAAGGGCTTAAGCTTCCCCCCTCAACACCCCCTCCTGCACCCCTCCTGCGGGTACAGCGTGAAGTCCTACAGCTCCACAAGGCCATGGTCGCCTACCCCTCCTCCGGCCTCTCCCTGCAGCCCCACATGGCCCAGGACGCCCCCAGGTAAGGCACCCTGAAAAGTACCACCACGCAGCTTTCTTTGTGGCTTCCTTCTTGTTTTCTTTCATTCATTAGAAATAGGGAAAAACTGGTTCACAAATAGGGTGGTAAATTATTTGAATGGACTCAGTAGACAGGTAGTTAGTAACATTTCATTACTAGTAGTCATTGGGGAGCTTTAAAAGGAGGCTAGATCAATTCATGGATGGGGATGAAAGGTGGATGTAGGTAGTGTTAAGTAACAGGAACTATCACGTGTAGGTCTCACGGCCTCTTGTAGCTTCCTTATTTCCTTATGTTCTTATGTTCTTATGTCTCACAGCCTCTTGTAGCTTCCTTACTTTCTTATGTTCTTATGTCTCACGGCCTCTTGTAGCTTCCTTATTTCATTATTTTCTTATGTTCTTATGTCTCACAGCCTCTTGTAGCTTCCTTATTTCCTTATGTTCTTATGTTCTTATGTCTCACGGCCTCTTGTAGCTTCCTTATTTCCTTATGTTCTTATGTTCTTATGTCTCACGGCCTCTTGTAGCTTCCTTATTTCCTTATGTTCTTAGGGTCTCACAGCCTCTTGTAGCTTCCTTACTTTCTTATGTTCTTATGTTCTTATGTCTCACAGCCTCTTGTAGCTTCCTTATTTCCTTATGTTCTTATGTTCTTATGTCTCACAGCCTCTTGTAGCTTCCTTACTTTCTTATATTCTTATGTTCTTATGTCTCACAGCCTCTTAATTTATTGTAGCTTCCTTATTTCCTTATGTTCTTATGTTCTTATGTCTCACAGCCTCTTGTAGCTTCCTTATTTCCTTATGTTCTTATGTTCTTATGTTCTTATGTCTCACGGCCTCTTGTAGCTTCCTTTTTCCTTATGTTCTTATGTTCTTATGTCTCACGGCCTCTTGTAGCTTCCTTATTTCCTTATGTTCTTATGTTCTTATGTCTCACAGCCTCTTGTAGCTTCCTATTTCTTATGTCTTATGTTCTTTAGTCTCACGGCCTCTTGTAGCTTCCTTAGTTCTTATGTCTCACGGCCTCTTGTAGCTTCCTTATTTCCTTATGTTCTTATGTCTCACGGCCTCTTGTAGCTTCCTTATGTTCTTATGTCTCACAGCCTCTTGTAGCTTCCTTATTTCCTTATGTTCTTATTTTTCTTATGTCTCACGGCCTCTTGTAGCTTCCTTATTTTCTTATGTTCTTATGTCTCACAGCCTCTTGTAGCTTCCTTATTTCCTTATGTTCTTATGTTCTTATGTCTCACGGCCTCTTGTAGCTTCCTTATTTCCTTGTGTTCTTATGTTCTTATGTCTCACAGCCTCTTGTAGCTTCCTTATTTCCTTATGTTCTTATGTCTCACGGCCTCTTGTAGCTTCCTTATTTCCTTATGTTCTTATGTTCTTATGTCTCACGACATCTTGTAGCTTCCTTATTTCCTTATGTTCTTATGTCTCACGGCCTCTTGTAGCTTCCTTATTTCCTTATGTTCTTATGTTCTTATGTCTCACGGCCTCTTGTAGCTTCCTTATGTTCTTATTTTTCTTATGTCTCACGCCTCTTGTAGCTTCCTTATTTCCTATTTTTTTTTTTTCTTATGTCTCACGGCCTCTTGTAGCTTCCTTATTTCCTTATGTTTATGTTCTTATGTCTCACGGCCTCTTGTAGCTTCCTTATTTCTTATGTTCTTATGTCTCACGGCCTTTTGTAGCTTCCTTATTTCCTTATGTTTTTAAATGTCTCACGCCTCTTGTAGCTTCTTATTTCCTTATGTTCTTATGTTCTTATGTCTCACGGCCTCTTGTAGCTTCCTTATTTCCTTATGTTCTTATGTCTCACGGCCTCTTGTAGCTTCCTTATTTCCTTATGTTCTTATGTCTCACGGCCTCTTGTAGCTTCCTTATTTCCTTATGTTCTTATGTCCTTATTATTTTTGTGTCCCTTATAGATCATGGATAGTCTTTGTGATAATCTACTGTTTTGTTTTACCGCCTTGAATTTTTATCCTGTCTGTTGTCTCCTGTTGTTTGTCTTCGTCTCTCTCCCCTTGTTTTAGTAGTTGGGTTAGTTTTAGTAGTTAGTTTAGTATTTTTTGTAGTAGTTTAGTCCCTTATTTTTATAGTTTTATTCTTATTAGTTAGTTAGTTTTAGTATTAGTTTATTTTGTAGTAGTTGAGTTTAGTCCACCTTATTTCTTTTGCACGAATACTTCTACTTATATATTACTTTTGCTACGAATCCGTGGGCCCTGGTTCGAATCCGAGTCAGGGCAGTCGGCGGCCAGCCCAACCAGCTTTTCATCCTTCCTTTCAGGGTTGGTTGATAAATGGGTACCTGGGGAAACCTGGGTAAGGTAACTATGGTAACCCGGGTGTCACACTAGCCCTGTGTCCCGGGGTAACGGGTCCTCACCCACCACAGGCTCAAGGGCAAATGCAATGAAGATGAGCACCGAGGCCACGCGCACCATAGTGTATTCCCCATCTTTACCTATTCATCCTACAAGCCTATCTATCTGTATCCAGCATCTGTACCTAATTTCCTCACCTTCTCTACCGTAGATAGCACTAAAGTCGCCAGGACAATGTTTTTTTTATTTACAGACGTCTAGTGGCGTTAATACTTACATTTCTACATCCATGATTTCAGGAAAGTTAGAAGGGGCTATCTGGAGAGTCTGTGTCATTTTGTGTCTTCATCTGTGTCATATTAGGGCTATAAATGAACAAATTACAAAAATAAAACAAAAGTGGCGACGTTGGTAACGGGCTACACTAAGATCGCCAGCTAGTGTTTATGTTCTGAGTGTCCTCCCGCCGTCGTTGTCGCGTGAAAAAAAAAACGAGTAGGGAAATTTGAAACCGTCTATACTTGCAGATACAAAGCATAAAACAACGCTGAAACAGGGTAGGTTATACAGTCAGGATATAAACTACTGTGTATCATCTTCAGTGGCACATACACAGCAGTAGTGATGCTATAATTCGTAATATATGGCAGCTGGCGATATTAGTGCACCATGGCGACCAGTGTTATCTACAGTACAGTCCTCCCTTCTATCCAGTCGTCCCTCCCCCCTCTTCTACAGTCCTCCCTTCTATCCAGCCTTCCCTCCCTCCTCAGGTCGCCCCAGTACCGCCTGCTCAGCCTTGTGTGTCACCGAGGCAGCATGAGGGGGAGGCAGCACTACACCGCCTACTGCAGGGGCGGGGCGGACGGCGGCTGGCGGCTCTTCAGCGACGAGGTCCTGATAAAGGTGACGGAGGAGGAGGTGTTGAGGCGGGACGGCGCTCACTTGCTCTTCTATGTCAGCCAGGAAGACTAGAGGCGAATTTTGGTGAGAGAAGCCGTAAGAAGCCGGCTTCTTACGGCTTCTCTCTCGTTTTCGTGCCTCGCCAGAACGGCTGACAGGAGTGTTCGAGGCTCGCCCGCTCGGCGCTCACAGCTGATAATTGTAAACAAAACAACCACACTGACGAAAGTGTACCGTCGAATGAAAGCCATTAATAAGTTACGATAACTGACTGACGATATTGTGAATGGATCACAACACATATCCTTCACATTAATGGTTTTTTTCTCCATAAACCAAGGACTATTAATAGGGCAAGGTAAAGAGGCGGGCACCTACGGACATCATATGGGGCTGGCTGGGTCGAGTTCCACATTAGTGACTTATTTTTTTATTAACTGCTGCACCTGATGGCAAGGGTCAGGTATAATGAGGGATTTCATTAACTGGCCATCATCTGGCCGCCAGTGCCCGGGATTTTCCGCTTTGGTGGTTGGGCTGATTTATATTTTGCTTGGAAGATAGGGGGCTGTTTTTCATTCTTGGCTAATTTTTGGCATTAAATTAATCTCTCTCTCTCTCTCTCTCAGCTTAATGAATTACTGTATGGGTATATGGGACTCAACAAATACTTTTCTCAACTTTACTTTTTAGCATTTTAAAACTGCAAAAATATTGCAGCTAAACTAGCTATTGGAGGAGCTAGAAAGAAGGATCACGTTACTCCTATCATAAAAGAGTTAAAGTGGTTAACAATTAAAGACAGATATATTTATGAAAAATGTTTCGCTGTTTATAAGGCTGTCAATGGGTTGTATCCGGAGTGGTATCTAGTTTTCCATTGTCAGGGAAAATACAGCCAGTACAACAAGGCAGCTAAAAGACCTTTATGTGCCAAGAGCCAGAACAGACTGGTGCCAGACCCATCACTGTACAAAGGCCTTAACTATGGAACAATTTGCCTTATTGCATCATTAATTATGTTAGTCTACACTTTTAAGTCTTGACTTATAAATTTACTTTTAATTGACCCTAAGTGAACTATAATTTGTTTCCCCATATCAAATAGCAGTTGCATATGTTAGTAGTATTTTAAAGATATTTGAATTGACTTTTAGTTCTTATTGTTTAATGTTATAATTAATTTCCTTTTAATGTTTCGTTTGACTTTCTTTTTATGTACGTATTTTTTTTATTTGCGTGACTTTCAGAAGTTTCATTTTTAGTATATATTGCATAGAACATCTGTGATGTAAGTTTGATAGTAAAACCATGTTTCATGGAAATAAGATATTTTTTTTATTTATTTACTCCCCCTCTCACTCCTTCTCTCAGAGTCTTCTCCTTCATCTTCGGTCGGATAACACTTCATGCAACCGGCACATACATACCTGAAACATAGACTGTGTTACTATTGCAGATGAAACCCTTGCCATGAAAGGAAATAGAGACAGACAGCATTATGAGTGTGTGTTCATACATGACAATAGTCATGTTCATAGTTTCATCCTAAATTTTACTGATATTTGCCACCTTTATAGATAAACAGGCTAAATATACAAGGAAATGCAAATAATATAAAAAGTATGTTGTTGATGTGTACCTTTATAGAAGTTTTAAAAGGACAAGTAAAAATTAATAACAGAAGCAAATAATCCAACTATACACTAAAATAAAAAATGTATTTAAACCTCAGATTTTAATGCACAAAGGGCCAGTGTAATACTGATTGGTCAGATAATTGCAACCAAAGTAGCCAGTAAATACGATTAACATTCATATTCAACAAATACAATTTCTCATAACTAGTTTCATAATTTTGTATATCCTATATGCAGAAACACTCTTGACCCATAACCTAATCCTACTTAATGTCACCAAACCGAACGTATTAGGTATATACACTGATGCTCCTGTAGTACTTTTTCAAAGTTTAGTGTATACACACAACCCTCACTTTTACGGACCTTTATATAACAAATATCGGCTTCAACACTTTTTCTGCCAGTCCGGTATATGCGTGCTTTTACCGAATAAGTTCAGTATATGCGTTGTACGGTTCTGATTGTTTTTAATTGCCCTGTATTCGTGTAGTATTTGTGATGGCTGCATGTATGTAAGTATACGAACTTTCGTCAGATGTAACGGACAAAGTTCACGATACACGGAATTAGTCGGAAATAGGGAACTTTCACCTCATATAACGACCACAATTTGTTATATGCAAAAAGTTCGGATCACTCGGATAATTATAACCTCGCATCCTCCCCCCAATTTGTTCGTCAAAGCGAGAGTACATCATTTACACCATTAATTATATGTCAACATAAAAATCAGGTAGCCCTACACCAAAAAATAGGCATTAATCCTTCTTTCATAAACATACTAATTTAACCAAAATATACAGAAATACACCAATATATATATATATATATAAATATAATATATATATATATTAATAATATAAGTAACTAAGGGTCCACCCCTATCTCTTCTTCTTATAGACAACAAGCTTGGGACAGTGGAAACGGGTTTTGGGTGGGGGAACACACATAAGGGAAATATGGCCCCCCAAAAAAATCCATAAACTAGGAAATTTCCCTAGTTCTTAGACTTATCGGGCCATATTCCCTTATATGTGTCCCCCCCCAAAACCCTGGTTTCCACATGTCCCCAGCTTGGGGTCTATAAGAGAAGAAGAGAAGATAGAGGTTGAGCTTTATTCTAAAGATGACAAAATCTACAGACCTAACCTAGAACCCCCCTCGAGCCCATCGGGCTGTGCACTAACTAACCTGACTGACCAACCTAACCCTACTGACTTAGTTTTTCTCAAACCTGAATTAATTGGCATGTAGGCAAAGTAAGATCGGCACTCATTAAATCTAACAGATGTGTAAGGACAGAAGTATAACACATAGAGCCAACTTTGGGCAGCTTACCTGGAGCCCTTGTTCTTAAGATTTCCCTCAACGCAATGCTAGTATTTCACAATACCCTATCAGCACCTCTAAACCTACACATTAATATTGTTCATGTCCGTCAACAGTAATGTAAAGCATACGTAAGATATCTTGCAATGTTTGTGGGGAATTCGGATGATGGTGAAGGTTTATGTATCCGTCTCGTCGGCGAGAGTTCCAACATTTTCACGTTCTACAAGTGTGAGAGATTTTCTAAGAACAAAATTGGGCTAAGAATCAGCGAAAAGTTTCCGTCTGGTTTTGATTGCATAATTAGTAAAATTAAAAAACAAAGTCTGGTGTTATGGTAAAAAGACTAGGAAAGTTATTTCACAGACGATCGACGTTTCCTATCACCATGTCATTCCATTTTAGCTCTATTAGTGTGGTCCGAAAGTTAAGCCCGTGCTACTAAATGTACAAATCAGGCTAATTTGTGCCATATTATCAGCGAAATTCAGCAAAAACTACTACGTCGCAGCTAGGCCCTATCGTCAGCCTGATAAGACATGATCATTCTTTCACCAGTTTTAAAGTTGTCCTGTCGTGTCATTAACCTTGTATATTCTTGTTCGTGGTCTTAAGGTATGTCCATGCTTCTGAATGTACATCTATGTGTTTACTTGTGTCCTGTTATCTGTAATTACAGTATTTCTACGACGATACTCACTGTGTCAGAATCTCTGCCCTCCCCGCCATATTTGTTGTTATCTCTGACGTCACGGCAACAAGCGGGAAGAAGCCGTGGTAAGCGAGCCCTGAGATTGTTAAATGTTCTCTTCGGTGAAGAGTGTCTTCGTCACGTAATTGGTACCGTCAAACTGTTTTGAGCCACGACGGATATCATCGCATCGCGGTGAAGGTAAAGAAATGAAGACCAAGCACAGACCATGTCTTCACCATTCCCTTCGCGGGCGCTGATCTCCTCTGTACTTTTCATCCCATTATTGGATAAGATAAAGACATTTCAGTGACTTTGTGTTACTTTTTACTTGTTTATTGACGAAATTTACCTCTGTGCGTAATAAAAGAGTGGTTTGTAATCTCACCGGGAGACACCGGGGCTGGGCAGAGCGGTGCACTCGGCGTCTGGCAGGCACGCTGGCAAATGCAGGGCGGAGCGGTCCGGGGCGGGCACACTTGTTTCGTACTTTCGGATTAATTTAGTCACGACTCACTTCCCTGGTTTTTGAGACACTAACTATTATTTCCCAACCAAGTTTCACTGATTTTTCTGAAGGAGATACATTGTTGCACAGCACAGACGTGGCATAGTACTCCTTCCAGCATACCAACCTTACCGTGACGGGACTACACGAAGGGAAAAGACGCGGAAGGATTCAACGTTACCCTGGCTTCCGTGTAGCGCTGAGAACTCATCGTGTGGTCCCGTCATAGGAAGTGAAAGCTGACATTTAACAATCTGGCCCAAGAGTCAAGGCGGTAGATTCCATGCCAGGAGATACATAAGGGATTGGGAGCACTGTTAGTGAGTGGGAACAAGGGATCAAGAACGTCATTAGACACGAAGCCAAGAAAGCGATAGGAATTAACAAAGCAATTCAAAATAGGAAAACGAGGCTCAAAGGTTGGTGGGATAAGCCCGATTCACACTTAGATAGGGGACGGTCACGCTCCTTTTCTCTCTCCGCTCACGGTCCGGGTGCATTCACATGTCCACTCCGCTCACTGTCCCGTCATTCCCTATCCCAGGATCCCTCAACAGCAGTGGATGTACGACCATCATTGAAGGAACATGTGTGACTTTTCACCAGCCGAGTTGGCAGTACTCGCCATTGCACTGGATGAAGAAGAAGAAAGAAAACAAAGTCAAAAAAGAAAGAGAGTGTGGGTTCATCCCATCTTGCAAGATAGCAAAAGTGAAGGAGAATTCCAAACACTGTTTCCCCGTCTTATTGATGATGAAAGTAAATTTCATAGTTATTTCAGAATGAATATTGGAACATTTGAAAAAATACTATCAAAACTTCAGAATGACCTGAAAAAGGAACACACATCATTCAGAGAAGCAATCACTCCAAGAGAAAAACTGGCCTCCGCTCTCGCTCTGGCCAAAATATCTTATGAATGGATTGTGAGCGGAGCGAGAGCAGAGCGCTCCTAGACCGTTACCGTCAGTGTGAATGGTTCCGTTGCAATGCATGTGAGGATATTTGACCGGACCGTGAACGGAGCGCAACCGTCCCTATAGTGTGAATCGGGCCTGAGGAGGTCGGACAGGCAATACGAGATAGAAAAAAAGAGAACAGGAAACAGAGAGTTTGGCCAAATGAGCAAGACTTCAAGGGGGGAGCTATGAGGAAGATTGGAGGGAGGCCTGGGATAGATACCAAGAGGCAAAGAAAAGAGCCCAGTCCTTAGTTAGGAAGAAGATAGGAAAGTGGGACGAAGCACAGTCTATAACGGTCATCCGACGCGCAGGTTGGGGGTGGGGCTTAGTGACGTCACGCGATCCAGGTGACGATACAGTGATACAGTGTGTACTCGCGGTTGCCACTCGGTGAAATTATGAATGATTTAATCATTATCTTTACTAGTAATGGAACGTTACATTACCTTATAACAACACAATTGGTATTAATGGACATGTTATTTACCAAATAAGCAGTACATGAAAACAGCATGGATGTAATAAACAATACAATAAAAGGCTAAGTGGCATCGTGTTGGGGCGGGGGAGGATGTAACACGTGACTCTTGACACGTGACTCAGCTGGCGCAGCCTAGTCCCTCCTTCCTCCCCCGCCCCAACACGATGCCACTTAGCCTTGTACAGTATGTTTATTACAGCCCTGCTGTTTTCATGTACTGCTTATTTGGAAAATAACATGTCCATTAATCCCAAATTGTGTTGTTATAAGGTAATAGCCTATTACACCATGCTTTTGCTACTACTACACTCTATTTCTACTTTACCACTACTACTTTACAACTACTAACTTACGACTACTTTACTGCTACATTATTTTACACTATTTTATATTACTACTACTAAAAATACTCCCTTTTTTGTATGGGGAGTATATTTTTTTTTTTTTTTATTATTGTTGTTTTTATTGTTAGTTAGTTAGTTATATTATCTTAGAAATAGAATATGATAGGACATGAACGTGGGCGCACGGAGCGGATCCACCCGCCTCTCAGCTATGCTGCTGATAGAATGAGGCAGATCGAGAGGGCTTGGGGTGGCCTGGATGGCGTGACGTAGGTGGTGCGCCGCGTGAGCCAAAACTCGTCCAGCCGTTGGGAAGACCGTTATAGACTGTGGGAAGAAGAACAGGCACAGGTAGTACTTCGTAACATGCCTAGAAGGGAAAGAGAAAAGGAAGGATGGAGAAGACTGAGGAGAAACCTAGGTGGGGCCATGGAGTGGGCACCAAGAAGTTGGGCTGAAGATGGAGGATAGAGTTAACAAGAGAGGAAGAGATTATACCTGTAGTGGAAGAATACTGGAGGAAAGTCATATGGAAGGAGGAAGAAGTGGAAGAGGAAGTAGGGAATTTAATTACACACAACCCTAGTTTTCCCGGACCTCCATTTCCTGGATATCGGATTTGCCGGACAAAATCCGAGGTCCGGGGATATGTCGGAGTCCCGGACAAATGCCTGGTCCAGTCCGTAAATTGACAAAGTTATCCGGCGGTCCGAGCGTCTCCTGTCACCCCTGGTCAGTGTCCGCACCTCCCGCCAGGTGGCGGCATGCTCAGCGGACGTAAAAGTCCACGGTTGATATTGGCAGTTGCCGGACAGTAAATACTAGAGTAGGATAAACGTCCGGGGGTGGGTAGTGGCCTCGGACTGTTGCAATTCCCGGACTTTTGCGGTTCCCGGACCAGTGCTCCCCCCTATTAGTCCGGGAAAGGGTTGTGTGTATTTACAGTGAAGAACGCGAAATGGAAAGTGTAGTAATAGAGGAGCACGATGTAGCTTCTGCTATACAAGCAATCAAGATAGGAAAATCAGGAGTAACAGATGAAATCATTGGGGAATTTATAAAGTATGGAGAAGGGTTGAAACTAGCTGTAGTTAATCTGTTTAGAGAGATGTTGGAGAAAGGTGAGGTGCCCCAAGGCTGGAAAAGGAGTAGAGTGACACTTATACATAAAGGAGGAGGGAAGCCAAAAGAGGAAATAGGAAATTACAGACCCATAGCAGTGATGAATGTACTGGCCAAGGTATTTGGGTGGGTGATAAACAACAAGCTAATTGTTGCAACTTGGGCAAGATAAGGCCAAATAAACGCCAGACTGCCGGCTTGTTCTTTATTGTGATGATGCCGCCAAAACATAAACCTTTAACATCAACAATACAGTAGCCTATAGATGCTCAGACAAACAAAAGAGAATCAACGAACAGAATATAACCCAATAAGTGTTTTCCTAATCAAGGTTTCCATTCACACTATTATACCATTTTTCATCTTTCCAGGATACTTTGATAATTCTATGGAAAAATCTGCATGAAAGAAACACAGGTGTAAATATTTATAGCCTCGTTCTTTTCTAGCTTCGTTGCGTCGTCTTATATATTTATAGACAATTTGGACTTTTCTTTTAATGCAGTTGTCATCACTTTTCCTGCGGCTGTCCAATGATGAAGAGACAGAGTAAGGTTTATGCGATTAATATAGTGACCTGCAAAAATGGGAGTGTAATTTATCTGGAAAGACTTTTTTTTAAGGCAATCAGCAGAGAAAACAAAAAAACTCTGGATACATTTTTTTAAAAGTCACCCCTCACTCCCAACCCCCCACTGTGGGGCCTTTACCCCCTCCAGAACACAAGGCACGGCTCCCCACCACAATGAACCACGCCCCCCCCACCACCCCACACCCATTGTCCAGACACACTCCCACAGGACGGGTACAACCCATAACCCACTTGCCCAAAAACACCACTTAAAAAAGTGGATCTCATGTGCTTGACAAATCACCCTTTGTCTTGAAACACTTGCTCAATATCACACTTGAACTCCCGCAAGCCGGGGTTTTAAAAGGTGTTTGGGTTGTTGTAAAGGATAAAACCTTTTCCCAACTCTAGGCATTTTTTGATTTAACACCACTGTTGGTCAAGGTTTTGTTTTGGGGGAGGTCACTCTTTCTAGAAATTTTTTCCCACACTCAAAACTTCATAATTTTTAAAAAACCGTGTTCGGGGGGGTTTTGGGTGGGGTTTCCTTTTTTGTAAAAAATTTTTTCCCACACTCAAACATTCATGATTCTTAAACCCAACTGGGGTGCAGGGTGTGTGTGGTGAGGGAACTTTGTAGTAAATCTTTTCCCAACTCAAAAACACTATAATTTTTAACACCACTGTGTTGGGGTGTGTTTTGGGAGTCACTATTTGTAGAATTTTTTTCCCACACAAACTTTCATGTTTTTAACCCCCCACTGTGTGTCGGGGGTGTTTTTGGGTGAGGTGACTTTTTGTATAAATTTTTTCCCACCTTAAACTTAAAATTTCTAAACCACTGTGCGTCAAAAAAGGGGTTTCTCAAGTTACTTTTCCCATTTGAATGTTTTTTGTCACATGCGGCACTTCAGCTCACTGTCTCCCTTTGGGGCCTGAGCTGCCTGCTTCCGGGTGTTTCTTGCCATAAACCTTTTTGCTCCCCACCCTGAGGCAGACTGACCCGCTGCTCCCGGCCACATGCTGCTCCCCCGGGCCCCCCCGCCCCCCCCCCCAAGACTCCCGCCAGCACACGCGACAGCCCGGTCCTGCGGGAAAAATGGGGGATCGGAGGACCCGGGGCCAGTCCGGGGGAGCACCGGTTTGGGGACGTGCCCTCAGCACCGCAACAGTGGTGACAGTAGGACACGAACCCACGCACTGCCCTGAACTCAGTCCTCCCTGGGGGGCCCACCCCCTGTTCCCTCCCTCACTTACACCATGTTTTGGCGGGCCCCTATCCCCCTCCCCCTCCTGAAAGGGGAGGTGAATAACGGGACTAATAGGGTGAATAAAGGATGTTTGAGAAATTGAATGATGGGGAAAAGAAGAGACAAACTTGAAGATGAAGTGGAAGAAAAGTAAGTTTGGGGCCCTTTAGCAAAAGGGAAGGATAGACCCATCAAACTAAGATGAAAGGGGCGGGACTGAAACCCGAGGAGATCCTGGCGGAGTTTTTGGGCCGGGGAAAAAGGGATGATACAGGGAGGTGGAGGGAAAAAAAAACCGTGAATGAGAGGAAAGGAAAAAGTTCAAGGAAATGAAAGAGGAAAGTAAGGAAAAAAATAAAAGAAAGAACGGGGGAAAAGAAAAAGCAACATGTTTTTTAAGGTGTATTAGATAAATGGGTGGAAAATTACAGAAAAAACCTCTGTTTTCGGACCCTCATTTTTGGGGACTTTTGTAATTGGGCCCTTTTTTTTTTGGGGTAAAAATTTTTCCTAGCTAAATATAAAAATTTTATACCCCCGGAAATTTTTTTTTTTTTTTGGGGGGGGTCAAATTTTCCTAGCTAAAAACATATATACACCTGGAATTTTTTTTTTTTTTTTTTTTTTTTTTAGGGGTCGAAATTCCTGCTATAATACATATTTCACCTAGAATTTTTTTTTTTTTTTTTTTTTTTACTTTCCCCCCAAAATTAACCCCCATTATTGGACCCTTTTGCGTTACTCGGCCCACCCCCTTGGGGGCCCAATTAGTCCGAATTGAGATTTTTACTGTATATAAAAAGAAAAAGACAAAAGGAAATGGTTTGAGGAAATATGTAAAAAAAGGACGGGAGTGATGTACACGCATATAGGGTGGGATACTATAGTCTATTCACTTAAGCTGGATTCTTGGGAGGCTCGATCCTACCTGAATGTAAGGACTCGCTGTTTGGCTGAGGCTCCCAAAAACATGTAATCCCCATTATTCGGGGATGATAGTATGGAATTATTTTTAAAAATTTCCCCGAGCTATTCTTATCAGTGGTAATTTTTTTCTCTAGTTCATGGGGACGCTTTCCCATCTATCAACCACCTTTTTGTTTTCTTCTATCCTTTTTCAGCCATTTTTTTTTTTTTTCTTTTTTCCCACACCCTCTCTCTCCCTCACATGCCGTATGCGAGCCCAAAATTCTGGATAATTTTTCTGCGTCAGTGATAACTAATGTTCGTTCTTTTTATTTTTTCCCAGCCATCTGGTCAGCCCAGGAACCCCCCGGGTCTTAAGTCCTTCAAAAAAAATCCCTATCGTTATCGGTTATGGTCAATAGGGGCGTTATGGGAAGGGATCCCCGCAAAAATTAAAGCCCACCAAAAAATCTAAGAAATCTTCAATACCACTCCACTTGAAATAGGTGTTCGGAGGGCGACATTACATAAAAAAACCACCTTTTTGAAATTGGTTAAAAATTTTAAATTTTTCACTCAAAGTAACGGGTTTGGTATAGGGACGTCTTTTCGGGGTAGCGATTTTTCTTTACTTAAATAGTTATTTCGGGAAAAAGTTTTCATCTAAGTCCGGTGAACTTTCCAAAAAAGTTCCATTTTGTTGCGGGAAGCCCACGAGGCCCCAACGAGTCTTTCGTCTTTTGCGTCACTGCGGGTAAGCCGTCGTCCCTAATCCGTGTTTTTCTCCTTAGTATTTTTTATATCTATATATTTTAATAAATATATAGGTACATTTCAGTGTCACTAAGGCATAGATGTTCCGCCCACCCCTATAATTTTTAACGTTTCGCTTTCGCGTCACTGCAGGCTGTCCGTTTTCCTTCAGAAACCCAGGGTTTTACTGAAACACACAAACAAATTTCCGCCATATTCTTTTCTATAGATACCTATTTTCCAGGGGATTTTAAATATTAAAGTATTTGTTACTATGTGCCCCTGCACTGAATAAAAATTCAGTGGGAATTTTTCTCGGGGCTTTTCTCATCACTGGGGTTTCCCAGCAGAGGGAAGCCATTTCTTAGCGAGTAGATTTTCTTCTTATATTTAACCTTATAGCTGGATGATCTCGTAAAACCCATGTTTACAAAATAAATAGGATTTTTTTAAAAATATAGTTCTTGTGTTATTATAAAAACCCCAGGTGATTTTTCTGAATAAAATTCCCACATTCCAAAGAGTTCCGCTTTACAGTATAATCCCTAACCGCCCACGACTACCAGACAATCTAGATAAATATAATTAACTGCCCCGGGAGTAATCAAGCGAAAAATCGTAGGGCTGGTGGCAGCAAATCCCTTTCCCCTTAAGGTACCCCCTTGTTCAGTATTTCCGTAGGGGAAAGGGGTCACACTACAATCAGTATGAAGTCAGAAGACAAATTTAAAACCTTCCTTTCAATTTTGTAATTTTTTATCAAATCACCCAAAATAAATCATTCAAGAACGTTGACGAGTCTAAACCCCCCATACCGGGCCCCAAAACCAATCAAACATTCTATCGGTGGGATATTATTTCCTAAAAACCCCCAACGACGCCCCTGGGAAAATATAAATAGCAAGATAGAAATTCAGTAAATTTCATATAGCAATCGATCATTATAGTAGGCTTATAAAATCTCTCTCCCCATAAAACCAAAAAACCCAAAACAAATGAAACCCGACCAGTGAGCGGACGGTAAAAAAACAAACCTACCCCCCCATCTAGCCTCAACCCCCCCACCGGACAGGGCCAGCCGCCACCCTTGGGCAATGGCCCCGTCCCGGCCGCGCGCCCCGCACGCCCTTTTGAGCCTGTCGCCGCCCACCGGGCCCCCCCACCGCCACGGCCCGACAGCGAGTTCACCTCAGCTTTTTCCCCCCCATCACAGCCAGCCGCCGTGCCCGTTCCTGTAGCCCCCATCCACACCTCGACCCCACCACCATGCAGAGAGAGGGCGTGAAGCCCCGTGGGAGGAACTGGATCTCTCTCAGCCCTTTCCCCCGACGTCGTCAGGTTTGCTAATAACCCCCCGCGCTAAAAACTCAATTTTATGCCGCGGAATGAAATCGGGGGGGGCCCCCTCCAAGAATGGAGACACAGACTCAAACAAAGGGAAGCCTTTTTCCCAAATCCTAGAGAGTTTCCCGCAAGAAATGGTTTTCCTTCCGGGCCCCCTGCCAAATACCCAAACAACAGCGCCATACTTTTCCCTCCCCGGGGTACCAAAAACGCCAGGACTTTTTTCGCGTCATAGAAGGGGCTCGACACATCGCTTTCCCACTCTCAAACTTCAAAACCCCATACGGAGACCTCCTAAAGACTAACCAGGGGGTGTTCGTGCGGAGTTATGAATTGTTTAAAAGTTTGAAAAACGAGAAGAATTATTTTTAAATGAAAATTAAAATTTATTTATAAAGGAATTTTTTTTTAAAGACTTTTAAATTTTTTACCTACCCGGTTAGAGTAGTTGTAGGTCACCCGGTTTTTATCTTGGAAAAAAATGAAAAGTGGGGAAAAATTTACCAGGATTCAAACAAAAGGGTAGTATGTCGTAATTTCCAGGTAAGAGGTTGTTGGGATACCAGCCAGTGAATTTTATTAACAACTCGGGCGGTTCGGTAGTCTTCAAGGTATTTTAATTTAAAATTACCCAAAAACACGACCCGGATATTCAGGGGAAATTAAACGAAAAGTGTTTTAATTTTTAAAAAAGTGATCAGAGGTGAGTGTAGTGTCAAAAGATGAAAAAATTTGGTCTAGGAGATTTTTATGTCTAGAAGTGGATTGATTCTCACGGGGAAGCCTGGTTCAGGGGGAGGATATTTTAATTCGAGATAGTAACTCCTTTCCCTTACGTCAACCGCTTGCGTGTGCGGGCATTTCAGGACTTTTCAGGGTTTATCATTTACCATAACTCTGCGCCTTGGGATATATTCGCAACCCAGAATGGGATAAGTCAAGGTTACGGTCCGTTCATTTTAAAAAGGGATAGGTTGACTGGGATATTCCCTTTTTTGGATTTTGTGTAATCTAAACACAAGCAGACCCCCCGTTTCAAAGAAAAGAAGAATTCCCCTTAAACACCTAAATTCGTTCATACACTTTCCTCTTGACGCAGTTTTAAAAACGGAAACCCGATCCGAAGCATTTACTTTGATATCATAGAATTTTAATTTTCCGGGAATAGACGCGTGTAAGCCCCTTTTCGGGAGATAAGTATGAGAATTTTTATTTAAATTCCGGCTATGTTTTCAGTAGGTAATTTTTTTTTTCTATGTCTCAGGGGGACGCATCGCCCTGTTCATTACCACCATTTTTTTTTATCTTCTATCCTCTTCAGCCATTTTCTTTTTTTTTTTTTCTTTCACACCCTCTCTCTCCCCACTGCGTATGCGGTCCAAATTCGTGGGGTAATTATTTTGCGATCATGATAACTAATGATGTCAGTTTTTTTACTTTTGCCAGCCACTGGTCAGACCACGAACTCCCCAGAGTCTTAACGTCTTCAAAAAAATCCTTCGTTATCGGGTTTTGGTATTAGGGGTTTTAGTAAGGACCCCGAAAAAAAGCCCAAAAAATCTAAGAAGTCTTCAAAAACCCCCACTCTGAAAAAGGTTTCGGGGGCGATTACATTAAAAACCCCCTTCTTGAAAATTAGGTTAAAAATATTTAAAATTTTCTAATCAAAGTAACTGGGTTGGGATTAGGACAGTCTTTTTCTGAGGTACGGATTTTCTTCAAAAAGTTATTTCGGGATTTTTAAATTTTCATCTGAAGTCACGGTTTAGACTTTCCAAAAAAGTTCCTTTTGTTGCGGGGAAACCCAGAGGCCCCCAACAGTCATTTGTCTCTTCGCGGCATGCAGGTAAGAGTGTTTCCCAACTTGGTCTTTCCCTTGATATTATATCATTATTTTATATAAAATAAGGGGCCACAGGTCCTAAGCATAGATGTTTCCCCCACTTTTAAGTTATTAAAGATTGCTCTTCCGTCAGCAGGCTTCCGGTCTCCTCAGAAAGCACTGGGTTTTTTTGAACACACAAAAAACCTTTTTCCCCTATCTTTTTCTACTAATACCCATCTTCCGGGGTGATTTATAAAAATTAATATTATGTTTTCCTAGTGTAGGGCAAAAGCCCCCTGAATAGAAAATTTTAGTGAAGGGGATTTTAGTCAGAAAAGCTGATCTCATCACTAAGGGGGATTCCTAGGTCAGAGCTGAATCCTTTCTTTGCGAGTAGAGTTTTTTAATATTAAACCCTTTTTGCTGGGGGATCTCAAATGAGAGACACCTTTTTTTTTTTTTTTTTACAAAAAAAAATAGGATTATTTACAAAAATAGTTTTTGGTTTTTAGAAAACCCAGGGGATTATTTGAGAAGGAAAAAATTTTCCCCCCATTCCCAAAAAAGTTCCGGCCCTTTTTAGGGAAATCCCTGACCACACGATACCAAATAAAATAGTATCAATATTTTAACAACGGGCCCCGGGGGTTTTATACAAATACTCGTCAGGGTGGTGGCAGCAAACCCTTTCCCCCAAGGTACCCCTTGTTCAGTATTCTCCGTAGTGAGAAGTGGGGGCATACAATCAATAGTGAAGTCAGAAGACTAATTTTAAAACCTTCCTTCAGTTTTAATCATCAAATCATCCCCCAAATAATATATTCAAACAACGTTGGGGAGTCTAAACCCCCCCTACAGTACCCAAATTTTAAAAACACCCCCACCTACCACCCAGCCCGTCACAGCCCGCGACGTCCTTTAAAACTCGGGTAGGGCCCGGGGAGCTCCCAAGAATCAGCTTAGTGAAAGCTATACAAAAAGGCGGGAACTAAGGATTATTTATGAAATAAAGCCAGACGTTTGTGTTCTAACAAAAAAAAAAATTGATTAGAAGAACCCAAATGGTGAATAATAACTACAACATGTGGAGAAAGGGGCAAAGTGGGGGAAAAGGGGTGGAGTTATGAAAGGACAAAATATAAGGGTGAAAATATAAAAAAAAAGGGGGTATGGAGAAGGAAAAGCTGCAAAAGTGGTGTCCGATAGAATCCAAATAGAAAACACGACTAGAGTGGCGACCTCTGTACCACCCAAAACAAAGACTTGGAGTAAGGAAGAACATGAGAAAGTACTAGAGGATACCTTGAAGTATTGAAGTGTAATAATCAAGAGTAGTAAAAAGGTACTGCTGGCTGGAGATTTTCACTGCAAGGAAGTAAAATGGGAGACCTTTGAAGGAGGAAATGAGAATGTTTTGTGGGATAGATTGTTGAGGCTGACAATGGAAAACACGATGACTCAGTGGGTGACAGAAAACACAAGATAGAGGGCAGATGACGAACCAGCAAGACTTGACTTAGTGCTAACAATAGGTATGGACAACAGAAGGAGATAAAAAAAAAAAGTATACCTTGTGGTTAAGGTTAGGTTAGGTTTCATTAAAACCTATAAGGTTAGGTTAGGTTTCATTAAAACCTATAAGGTTAGGTTAGGTTTCATTAAAACCTATAAGGTTAGGTTAGGTTTCATTAAAACCTATAAGGTTAGGTTAGGTTTCATTAAAACCTATAAGGTTAGGTTAGGTTTCATTAAAACCTATAAGGTTAGGTTAGGTTTCATTAAAACCTATAAAGTTAGGTTAGGTTTCATTAAAACCTATAAGGTTAGGTTAGGTTTCATTAAAACCTATAAGGTTAGGTTAGGTTTCATTAAAACCTATAAAGTTAGGTTAGGTTTCATTGAAACCTATAAGGTTAGGTTAAGTTTCATTAAAACCTATAAGGTTAGGTTAAGTTTCAATTTTTTTCATATTTTTTTTTCTTTTTTGTTCGCAAACTAAAAAGTATTCATTGAACAAGCACCTATTGTAGACAGAAACATAGTTTGGTTGTCTCGAAAACGACGCGAAACTATCGTCCATTATACACCTAACTATCTAACCAACCTATACAACATAACTGTTACCTAACAAAAAACAAAACTAACGCTTATCTACCTAACAAACAAAAATATACCAAAAAACAACTTTTCGACAAAACGGTTTAGCAATTCATCAAAAACACATAAAAAACAACCAAAAAAAAATAGCCTTTCCTCACCAAAGTAAGATTTGATTACTGGAAATAAACGAATCTTTCACATGAGTTAGGTTAGCCATTGTCTGTGCCTTTTTCAAAACACAAAAACACACCAGAAAAAAATAGTTTCGTCCACCAAAGTGAGTTCGGTGTTCATCTGGAATAACACCGTAACTTTTATATCATCGTAACTCAAAAAGGAATCACACAGAAGCCATTACTTGATTTCGAACACCTTGTTCGTTTCATCAGGTGGGGAGCTAAACCGCGTTTTTCACCCGTCAAACCTAAATTTCACGGTGGCTCCTCAGCGTTGTATACACACCACATAGGGAGGCTGCCACGACTTATCAGGGATGGACATTATGAAAACTCCTCTTCCCTCTTTCTTTATGTCCTACGCGGGTGTGTGTGCCAGGAATAAGATGTCTTGATACTCCTTGTGGGCTGTGCTAGTGTGCAGCCCTCCTGATAGCACGTGTTGAGGAGGTAGAGAGAAAATAAAGAAGGTATCTCGAAATTTTTGGAGTTTGACGGAGGTGTTTGTTTACATTTCATCATTCGCACAAGACGCAAAATAATTATTAAAAAAACTAGCTAGGGTATTTATGAATGATTAACCACTGATTATTAGTTGATTATTAATATTTACCAACTATTATTTATAGCTTGTGACACTATTCATGCTACCTCGACATTTAAGGAAATTAATCTAGGGTAAACTAGTGACATGTAGGGTAAATAATTCTAAGGTATTTTTTATCAGAAGGAAAACAGACGGAAATAAGTGGGTAATTTTTATATGAATGATTAAACACAGCCTATTAGTAAATTCTTATTATTTTACAGCTTTTATTTATAGCATGTGATATTATTCATGATACTTTAACAGTTTAGGAATTAATCTAGGGTAAAATAGTACGCCATATAGGGTAAAAAATACAACTACAACAGAATTATAGGGAACTTTTTATCGGAAGGAAATTCAAGGAATACAAACAGGAAAAAAAGTGAATTAACACCGTGTAGCAGCTCCCGTGTGTGTCTGGCGTGTGGCAAAGGGTTATACATGAGGTCAGGAGCCAGTGTGTTGACCTGAGTTGACCCATGGTGCGCTGAGTGGCCTTGATGAAGACGTGAGGGGAGTTCAGCCATGGAGGGACGAGAGGTGGTGGCTGGGGTCATCACTTTGGTGGCCTCCCTTGTGTGTCTGGTGACCTTTGTGGCTCTGGGTACGTGTGTGTGTGTGTGTGTGTCTCTCTCTCTCTCTCTCCTCTCTCTCTCTCTCTCTGTCTGTCTGTCTGTCTTTCTCTCTCTCTCTGTCTGTCTTTCTCTCTCAGTCTCTCTCTCTCTCTCTCCTGGCTCTCTGTCTCTGTAAGTCTGTCCACTCTACTATATATCTCTCTACCTTACTCCTTTTGTATCTACGTACTCTCTCTCTCTCTCTCTCTCTCTCTCTCTCTCTCTAAGTGTGTTATATAGTACTATTATCCTTGTTATTAAATATTTGTGTTCGGTAAATTTCCAGACGAACACTGAACTTCCTTTGGTGGACGAAACAATTTTTTTCTGATGAGTTCTGAATGAATCTGATAACCGTTTATGTCGCAATTTTTTTTTTTTTTTTTTTGTTAGGTGAAGGTTAGTTTTTTTTTTTTTTTTTTTTTTTTTTTTTTTTTTTGTTTATAAAGTTAGGTATAGGTTAGGTAGGTTAGGTTAGGTAGGTTAGGTATAGGATAAGCTAGGTTAGGTATAGGCTAGGTTAGGTTAGGTAAGGTTAGGTATAGGATAGATTAGGTTAGGTATAGGTTAGGTTAGGTTAGGTATTGAATAGGTTAGGTAAAGGTGTTGTAAGGTTAGGTTAGGTAATAGGTTAGGTATGTAGGTAGGTAAGGTAGGTTAGGTATAGGGTAAGTGGTTAGGTTAGGTATAGGTAGGTTAGGTTAGGTAAGGTTAGGTATAGGTATTAGATTAGGTTAGGTTAGGTATAGGAAGCTAGGTTAGGTATGAATAGGTTAGGTAGAAGGTTAGGTTAGGTAAAGGTTAGGTTAGGTAGTTAGATTCGGGTTAGGTTCACATTTGTTTTGTTGTATTTGGTCATTTTCGCCAAATATAAAGTTATTATATTGCCACATTAACAACGGTTAGAAAGTTAATTCAAATCACCAGTTAAAGAAATAGTTCGTCACAAAGGAAGTTGTGTGGTTCGTCTGGAAATTGTTACGATCTGTCTCTTGCTCTATCAGCCTCTCTGTCTAGTCTGCTAGTTCTACTACTCTCTCTCTCTCGGTTCTAGGCCTACTCTGCTCTCTCTCTGTCTCTACCTACTCTACTCTCTAGTGTTCTCTACCCTAATCTCTCTTCGTCTCAGTCCTACTCTCTGTCTCTCTGCTATGTACTCTGTTAATGTGTATATGACTATTATCATAGTTGTATAAAGCTTCACGCTAGATACTTTCGTTTGATATATAAAGTTGTCTGTTAGCTATAAAAATTAACTACGATAAGTAACTAAATAGACTAATTATTTAGTGGACAAGGATATAGAAACAGGTTTATATCTATAAAATTTGCTTTAATAATCACAAAAAATCGTCTAAATTAATCCAAATGCAAAAATAGTTTGGCACCAAAGGAGTTCTGGCGTTCAAGTCTGGAGATTTACACTTTCTCTTTCTCTATCTACCACTCTCTCTCTCTCTGTCTCTCTACCCTACTCTCTCTCTCTCTGTGTCTCTACCCTACTCTCTCTCTCTGTGTCTCCACCCTACTCTCTCTCTCTGTCTCCACCCTACTCTCTCTCTCTCTCTCTCTCTATCTCTCTCTCTCTCTCTCTCTTCTCTCTCTCTCTCTCTCTCTCTCCTCTCTCTCTCTCCTCTCTCTCTCTCTCTCTCCTCTCTCTCTCTCTCTCTCTCTCTCTCTCTCTCTCTACCCTACTCTCTCTCTCTCTCTCTCTCTACCCTACTCTCTCTCTCTGTGTCTCTACCCTACTCTCTCTCTCTCTCTCTCTCCACCCTACTCTCTCTCTCTCTCTCTCTCTCTCTCTGTAAGTGTGTTATATACTATTATCCTTGTTATTAAAGCCTTCACGCCCAGATCTTTCCTTTGATATATAAAATTGTCTGTTAGCTATAAAATTACCTACGAAAAGTAACTAAAATAAACCTAATTATTTAGTGGACAAGGATACTAAACAGGTTATATCTATAAAATATTGCTTATAATCACAAAAAATCGTCTAATGGTACCCAAATTGCAATGGGAAATACGTTCTGGGTCTCAAGGGGTTAACTATTTGTGTTCTTGTCTTACACCCTAGGCCAGTTATATCATCTCTTCCTTCTCCTTCAGGGTGGTGTGCCGTGTGGTGGCTGTTCAGTTGTATATCGTCTCTTCCTTCTCCTTCAGGGTGGTGTGCCGTGTGGTGGCTGTTCAGTTGTATATCGTCTCTTCCTTCTCCTTCAGGGTGGTATGCCGTGTGGTGGCTGTTCCTCTCGCGCTTCAGCTTTATCCGGGAGCTCCTCGGCAACCAGCAGGAGGCGGCGGCGGCGGCGGGGAGCGAGGAGGCGCCGCGACCCACACGTCCCCGAGGCAGCCGCAAGACAAGGCGGGAATGATGGCATGGTGTCTGTGTATGGTGCTTGTCCGTCCTGCTTGTGTGTGTGGTGAGTTAGTGTAGTTAGTGATGGGGTTGTGTGGTGTGTGTGTGTGTGTGTGTGTGTGTGTGTGTGTGTGTGTGTGTGGTGAGTTCGTGTAGTTAGTGATGTGTATGTGTGTGTGTGTGTGTGTAGTCAAGGCAGAACAGCTGAAGGAGACACAGGATTAACCCCTTGAGACCCAGAGCGTAATTTCCATTGTAATTTGGGTACCATTAGACAATTTTTAGTGACTATAAGCAATATTTTATAGCTATGACCTGTTTAGTATCCTCGTCGACTAACTAATTTGGTATATTCAGTGACTTTTCGTATTTTATGGCTAACAAACATACATTCTTTTTTATAGCAAAGGAAAGATCTGGGCGTGAAGGGGATAATGGCTTGATTCTTTTTACAAATATAGAAGCTGTGTGTATGTGTGTGTGTGTGTGTGTGTGTGTGTGTGGTGTGTGTGTGTGTAAGGTACAGAAGACATTTACTCAAGTCTGATCTGTGCTGTAGATCGCTGGAGTGTTAAGTCCAGGCACTGATGTTACAGAGCCTTGACATGTCGGCCTCCACACCTTGATTGGTTACAAAGCCTCTCCATTACTTATTGATTAAGTGTACTCAAGAATAATTTCCGTCGCCCTTGTGTACCAGTAACATGTAGTTGTAATGGATGAATGGACGGATAAACCACCACATCCATCAATGAAACAATGATAGTCTTGCTTTGAAGTTAATTTTGAATAAGTTATCTGTGTATGCTTCCTACTGTGCCACTGAGAAGAACTGTGTGTGGTTACGGCTGGAGGTCCTGTGTTGAAAGGAGTTATGGTGCTAAATCAACATGGCATAGCATAGCATTCATAATTGTGTTTAACTGTGGCAGTGTTATGTTAGTTTCAGGTGTGTGATGTTTCTCTTAAGTCTCCTGCAAGCTGGTGCAGTCAAGAGCAACATTATAGGTGATTTTAACAACTCTGTGAATAACTAAACCATATTATTGCAGATCATCTATAGGTTCAAATTGGTTGCTTTTCTGGTGTATAAGTGAACAAGTTTTTGATTCTATAGGAACTACCACGTGTAGGTCTCGCGGCCTCTTGTAGCTTCCTTATTTTCTTATGTTCTTATGATGAAACTGCTATCTGTTATTGTATGTTTCTAGCTATGGTAATGAACTTTGAAGGCATATCAGCTATAGCTTGTAGTATAATGATATATCAGGTACTTTTCACATATCTGTCTTGTTTAGTCCTGGATATTCTCAGGGGATGTACCATAAGAACATAAGAAAATAAGGAAGCTACAAGAGGCCGCGAGGCCTACACGTGGTAGTTCCTGTCACCTAACACTACCTACATCCACCTTTCATCCCCATCCATGAACCTATCCAGCTCCCCTTTAAAGCTCCCTAATGACTCCGCACTAACTACCTGTCTACTGAGACCATTCCACTCATTCACCACCCTATTTGTGAACCAGTTTTTCCCTATTTCCTTTCTAAATCTATTTACCATTACGTGTATGAACAGCCCACCCTAGCAGACAGGCTCCTCATTCTCGAAGACTTAGTGTATTTGTTCAGAAAATCTCCATCTTTGTGCTGCAGGATGATTTGGGTTGATGTCATGTGGAAGAATGTATGATTTTTATAGTGGGGTTTTTTATGTCTGTAATGTATCTGAGATGTGGAAGTGAACTGTTTGTGGTGTGAGTGAAATAAATTAAGTGAAGAAGTTGATTGTATTTGACAAGTATTATTCACCCACTTACAATTTGTTACAGTAGGTATAGTCATAAATCGAAGTGCATTTTTTTCGAAGTGCATTTTTTCAAATTGCATTTTTTTTCGAAGTGCATTATATTTTATTTTTTTGGATATAGCTACACTATTTTTTCTTCTATACAGTACATGTTCTTTTGGCGAATTTGGCGATTTGTATTGGTCGTCCGTATCCGCTGGGATGTTATTTCTGGGGGCAGCCCTTGCTCCGGCCCCCTGATGTGTTTTTCACTTTTCTTTGTTGCTGGTCTGTCTTTTCTATTTCATTTTTTACTTAGTCTTATCCCTGTCAATTTCTTCAACACTTTACTTTCGTTCCTTTGTTATTGTTATTGATCACCTTTGCACTTCACTTCACTTTAATTGTTCTGTTGTAGCTTTTTCTCTTATTTTCCAAAAGTTATGTATCACCTCCTTAATGTTTCTTTTCTCTTCTTTACTTTTAAAATCAAATAGGTGCCTTGCACTGACGTCACGATCCTAGCGGCTTCAAGCCAAATGCCGCCCGTCGGAGCTAGGTGGTAAAGGTAAAGATGGGAGCATACGCTAAGCTGCGCGTGGCATGCGGTGCTCATCTCCGTGGCATTAGCCCTCAGAGCCTGTGGTGGGTGAGAACCCATTACCCCGGGAAACAGCTAGGGCTAGTGTGACTCCCGGGTTACCCCAGGTACCCATTTATCAACCCGGAAAGGGAGTAAGAACAGCTGGGTAGGCTGGTCACCGATTTGCCCTGGCCCGGGATCGAACCAGGGCCCGCAGATTCGTAGCCAGGCACGCTAGCCACTGCACCACGGAGGCGGAGCTAGGTGGAGGACCAACAAACTCCACTTGTCGCCCGTGTTTGCCAGCTTATGGTAATTTTCCCCTACCAAATATATGTTTATCAGTATAAAAGATATACTGTTGTCTTCGGAAATGTTTGTTCTATATTATCAAATAGAAAACCGTAAAACATACCAAAGAAATGCTATTATGAGACTCAAGAAATATGCATTCACTTAAACTCTTCGCCATTTAATATTTTGCGAGAATTTTTTTTACATGGAGAATATCAATAGAAGCGGAATTTCATTAGCTTTCCATTGATACATTTCGTTATCTGATAAATGAATTAGCATCGATCATGCATAAATTAGCGTTAACTAAATAAATAACCTCATCAATCGGGAAAAATATCCGATATCAAGATGTTATTTATTTAGTTAACGCAAAAATCTCCTGGCATCAACTAACAGTCAGTAAGTAGCAAGAGGTCAGGATTTTTCACGTCGTAAAAAACAACAGAGTATAGTGAGTGAGAGGAAATCGGTGACTGTGTTCTTTAATGCTTATTGCCACACATGTAACCATTCCTCTGTTGTTGGTTTTGCCTTTTATATTACGTATGTGTAATGCCCATTATTCGGGAGATGATAGTATGAGTATTATTATTATAGAATTCCCGAGTTATGTCTTGTAAGTAGTTCTTTTTCTCAGTTTCACATATGACTCATCGTATTTCTTTCTTTCCGCCATCTTTTCGTCTCAGTTTGGCCATCCTAGACGCCATTTTGTTCTATCTTCTTTCGTTTCTTTCACTTCCTCTCTTCCGACACCCCCTTGTGCGAGGAAAATTCCGTGGGATAATTATTCTGCGATCAGTCATAACTAACGTATTCCATTCTTTTCTTTCTTTCCAAACCATCTTCTCAGATTTAGGAGCCCTCCTAAAATCCTCATGGCTTTCAAAATAATCCCTATCGTTATCGGTTATGGTCATATATGGGCGGTGTAATAATGATACACGCTAAAATGAAAGCCTACCAAAGTTCTAAACACAATTTCAATACCACCTCGCTCTGAAATAGGTGTTCGGATTGTCGATATTACATATAAAACCAACCTTCGTGAATATTAGATTAAAGACATTAAATTCTCTTATATCAAAGTAGCCAGTTTGTATTAGGGACGGCCTCTTCGGGGGATACGCGAGTTTTCATTACTTAAATAGTTGGTTCGGGATTATAAGTTGTTCATTTAAGGTCACGGTGAGACTTTCCAAACAAGTTCCTTTTTTTTCTTGGTGCGGAAAGCCCGCAGGGCACGAGTCAGTGTTCTCTCCGCGCTCCTCAAGGTAAGACATCTGCCCCGGGCTCCGGTGGTTTTTCTCCCTTAGTATATTCCATCTATATATTTCTATATAAATATATAGGTACAGTTCAGTGTCACTAAGGCATAGATATTCCGCCCATCCTTATAAGTGATATTAACAGAGTGTTCTCTCCGCGCTCCTCAAGGTTGGCGCGAAACCTCCTGGAATGGCCACATGGTCTTACTGAAACACATACCACACTGTCTCGCCATTTTCTTTCTCTACTAGATACCTATCTTCCATGTGTGCTTTATAAATATTAAGTGGTATGTTACCTAGTGTAGGGCAATTCCCTGAAGGGTAATCCTAGTGAAGGAGATTTATGCTCATTAGAGCTTTATCTCATAACTTAGGAAAATTCCTACGTCAGGGTGTGAAGTCAAGTTTCTTATTTCCGAGTAGATTTTTCTCGGTATAGTGTTAACCCTTATATGCTGAAGATGATCTCAAGTGAGAGACTTACCATGTTTCCAAAATAAATAGGATATCATTTACAAATATAGTTCTTGTGTTATTATGAAAACCCAGGTGATTATTCTGAGTTAGGACAATAATTCCCCACACTTCCAAGAGAGTCCAAGCCTTGTTTCGGCATAACCCCTCGTACCAACCACGACTACCAAGATCAATCTAATATTAATATTAATCTAACGTGCCCCGGGAGTAATCATAGTGAAATACTCATCAGGGCTGGTGGCAGCAAATCCCCATAACCTAAACCTTATTATCTTTTCCCCTTAAGTATACCCCCTTGTCCAGTACTCTCCGTAGTGAGAAGTGGTCAAACTATAATCATATAGTGAAGTCAGAAGACTAAGTTAAATCCTTCATTCAAGTTGTAATCATTTATCAAATCATCCCCAAATAATATCATTCAAGTAACGTTGACCAGTTATAAAACCCCCATACCAGTGACCCCCAATTTCTGTCAACACATGTTCTCTTGTTCTTATCCTAACCTAATTCTGGATGGGTGTGGGGTGATGGGTAATGGGTGAGTGAATGGGTGTGGTGTGATGGGTAATGGTTGAGTGAATGGGTAATGGGTGAGTGAATGGGTGTGGGGTGATGGGTAATGGGTGAGTGAATGGGTGTGGTGTGATGGGTAATGGTTGAGTGAATGGGTAATGGGTGAGTGAATGGGTGTGGGGTGATGGGTAATGGGTGAGTGAGTGGGTGGGGGAAGATGGGTAACGCGTGTGGGGTAATGGGTGAGTGAATGGGTGTGTGGTGATGGGTAATGGGTGAGTGGAGGTATTCCTTCCCTTCTTTGATTCCTTAATTATTTCTTTCCTCGTCAGTTTCTCTTCTGACTCTTCATCCCTCCATTTTCTTCCTTACTCCTTATTCCTCCTTTCCTTCTCTCATATCTCCTTCCTTCCCTCTCTCCCACCTTCCATTATCACCCCATCATCCCCAAAAGGAGATGAGATTCCCCCTCTTTCTGCACGGGCGACTGTTAGAGGCCCCGCTGCCGTCCATGAAATCAAAATGGCGCGGCCGGAGTGACACCTCTCGGTAGAAGCGCTCTGGGGGTACTCCGTAGGGGGTACTCCGTAGTGTAGGGGTAGCACGCTCGGTTCACAACCGAGAAGTCCCGGGTTCGATCCCCGGGCGGAACGGAAACAGTTGGGCTGTTTCCTTAAAACCCGAGCCCCTGTCCACCCAGCAGAGAATGGGTACCGGGTGTTAGCCGGGGGTTTGTGACCCGCCTCCCGGGGTGCTGGCTTCGGCCAACACTATAAGCACTACCTAGCAGACAGCTCTCTAGGGGTAGTCTGAGAGAGAGCTGTCTGGTTACAGTGGAGATCCATCTCAGCTGCGTCGATAACTGACGAAATTCTTCAAACAAAAACAAAAAACAAACGAGAAATTTAACATCAAAATTAAAGTAGAGGAGCGAGTTGAGTGGCCAATAGCGCGCCGCCTTACGTCTTGCCTTGTTGACGTCCGCCGCCTCAGCCAATCAGCGGCCGCCTTCCACGCCACGGTGACCACCTACACAACAGCCAAGACTACACGTGAGGAGAGACCATCCTTGGCTCCTGTAATGTTTGAGCTATTTCTGAGTATATCTAGGCACGATAAAGTGGTGGAGTGATAGTGAGAGTAGCAATGAGAGGCAGAGGATTATGAGGAAACGCCAAAAGCATCAATCTACCCGGAAAAGTGTAGTAAACAAGCGGAAAAGGAACCGGTGCGGCGGTGTTGACGCCTAAAGACTTGTTAATATTTCAAGCCTCCCGTTGATTTATTGGTAATATTTTGTTATTGGGCACCATTTATTTTGAAGATGTCGGTTTTTTTATTAGTATGTGTTTTGATGTACGGTATAGATTAATTTGGCAGTCATTTTTGACGGAAATTAAGGTAAAGTTCTAGCGTTTGCCCATACTCTTCCCCTTCCCCCAAACAAGAGAAGTACATACCCACACACACACAAGCCCACCCCAGCCATCACACCTACCATTATACACCCCACCCTATACATACACACACACACACACACACAAGCTAGCCCCGCCCCATAAACCTGTGGGGGGAGGGGTGCACCGCCCCCCTAGTAGCCCTCCCAAGTGGGGGGCCACCCAGGGCAGCAGAAAGCCTTGGGCCCCCGCCAGCCTCCCAGTGACGTCACAACCACCGCCGTTACGTCATGACAGGCTCCGCCCACGTAAATATATTTCTAAAAACACTTATTCCTGGTTTAATTTTGGATCTGATTACAGTTTTAGAATCGGCATTTCATATCATGAATTTTGATATATCTACAATGATTTTAATGCGATATTTAAAAAGTCGATAAAAATTAGAAGAAATATGGCGCTGGTGGCTCCCCCTATATACTCTGCTTATTTTGATAATTTTCCCACTAATTCCTGGTTTATGAGGCTTTTCTTGTTTGTCTGATTTATATCTAATATTTCCATATAGATAATGTACTTAATGAAGCGTGTTATGAGGCTATTTGCATGAAGGCATCAAGGCGTGTTCTGTCACGTCAATACTATTTCTCCGCAAAAATTTTTTATTTTATTTTATTCATGGGTTTGAGGCAATAATTGTGTTAGATAATTAAACCAATATGTTTTTAATATTTTTTAGATATGTTATCATGCTTGTTTCACGGTCCTAAGTTCGGGCTAGGCATAACCCTTAAGTATTTTTTTATTCCATTTTTTTTTCCTTTTTTCCATCTATCCCCTAAGCGTACTAGATGTATTAGGTTTTATGTTTCTTGATTTATTGGAAGTTTTGTTCATTCATTTAAGCCGCTATTTACTCTGTCATGATGTCTGGGTAGCGGAAAGTACTCTCTGTTCACCCTGTGACGTCATCACTTGCCCCCAATAATCTAACCTAACCTCTGCTTCATCAAATCTAACCTAACCTCCTTCAGGGGATGGTTCCGCCCCCCTTGACCCCCCGATAATCTAACCTAACCTAACAAAAACCTAACAAAATTATTTTAATGTTAGGTAACCTAACAAAATTGTACCTGACCTCTTAGGGGGGGGGGGGGGTTCTCGACACTCTGGTCATCATTCTTTTGGTGAGGATCGTCAGGTTCACATGTCTCTGGACTCAGAAGAAATCCAATCCATTAGCCCTTGATCTAGGGAATTTTTACAACACCCCTAACTCGATAACTATGTGGTTGCGACGCATGTTTTGTACCCCAGCCAAATACCCTGCATTCCCCCAGGTCCCCAAGCTTGTTTTGGGGGAGAGGAGGGAGTATGGGCAAACACTAGAATAATACCGAAATGAATACAGTGGTCCTTCGCATTTGTGGAGTTTCAGCTTGGCAAAACACAGTATTGGCGATAGGTTGGATAGGGTGCCAGGATCCAAATTTGGTGCTTCAAATTCACTTTTGGCGAGACGCGCGCTGACATCACAGAATGACGTCAGCCAAGAATGCTCTGCTCGCAAGAGTCCATGTTGGTGTTAGGCTTGTACCAAGAGTCATGATGGCGGTCGAGCTACGAACGACCGACGAAGGGTACCATGAGAGGGAAATGTTTTGGAACGAAGGGCAACGACGACGGTGGAAGACACTGGTACCCGTGTCTTCGCGCTGACAGTCGTCGTTGCTCTTCGTTCCAAAACATATCCCTCTCATGGTACCCTTCGTCGGTCGTTCGTAGCTCGACCGCCATCATGACTCTTTGTACAAGCCTTAGTTATCTTCCCGGCAGCCATCTTGACGACTACACTGTTTTTTGCTCCGAGTGACGGTACCTTTGGCGTTTCACGCTGAGACTATGGCATCTACAAGTACTGGTGGCGGTGGTTCGAGGAAGCCAGGTGACGACAAGGACAAGGGCAAAAGAGCGAAGAAACGAGAGTGGAGGGAAGGTAGAGAGCACAAAGCCTACACTGTGGTTGACAAACAGAATATGTTGGACATGATAGATGAAGGTGCTCGAAATTGTGACATTGTGCGGACACTGGGGGTGCCCGAATCGACTGTGAGGAGCATAAAGAGGAACAAGAAAGAGGTCAAAAAGAACCTTGAGTGTGCAAAGAAATACTTTGGTACGGGTGGTGAAGGGGCCCAGCGTGCCGTCCGTGAAGTGTCGCAAATGAATCATCTCCTTGTGATAACTGAACATTACTTGTTGAAGTGGTTAAAGGATAAGGCAAGTGTGGATGGGGTGCAGATCAGAGAGACAGCACGGGAGTATTATGCGGGGATATGTAAGAAGAAAAAAATTGCCAACCCTCCCTCTTTCACTGCATCCAAAGGTTGGCTTCAGAGATTTAAGAAGAGGTATTGGAAACATGCGAGCTATCAGGGTGAATTGACATCAGCTGATGAGAAGGCCGCCAAAGATTATGTAAAGGAACTCATTGTGCAGGGAAATTACAGTCCAGAGCAGGTGTTCAATTGCGACGCAACAGATGTTTATTGGCGCCGCACACCTGAGTCCACCTCTGTGCCCAAAGAACTCAAGCAGTCCCCAGGAGGGAAGCTTGCTAAGGACAGATTTAGTGTTTTGTTTACATGCAATGCTTCCGGAGATTGTAAAATTAAACCCTTTATATTTAACAAATTCACAAAGCCCCACTCTTTCGGGAATTGTGACATGCAGAAACTCTCCAATTGCTACTGGTGCAGCAACAAGAAAGGCTACATGACCACTGCACTCTCTTTGGCGTGGTTCGATGATCGTTTTGTGCCAGATGCCAAGGCTTATTGTGAATCAAAAGGCAAACCCTTCAAAGTTATATTGTTCATGGACAATGCCCCAGGGCATGCACAGTTGTTGGTGGGCCGGCATGCTAGTGTGAAGGTTGTATTTCTCCCCCCCAACACCACCTCTAAGATTCAACCGCTAGACCAGGAGTTAATAGCTAATGTTAAACTCATCTTTTATCGTTATCTGCACCAGCGGCTTCGAGATGAAACAGACTCCCAAGATGAGCTTCGTGACATAAAGGAAGAAGCCAGTGATGAAGACGACAAAGCAGACGACGCAGCCCCCCAGCCCACAGCCTCCACCCCTTCCTCCCCTACACGCTCCACCTCTCGTGCGGGCCTTGCACTTTCCCTGCCTCCCTCCACCATCGCGTCGATCAAGCAGTTTTGGAAAGGCTTCCAAATCAAGCAAGCCGTGGACTTGGTTTGCCGTGCATGGCGTGAAATCACCACCAAGACGATTCGGCACGCCTGGGATCTGCTGCTTCCTCACTTCAAGCTACAAGAGCAAGAAAGGCAGAGACAAGAAGACCTGTTACAAGCCACCACAGCAGCCATTCAACAAGTGCCGGGGATGTCCAGTGTGAAGGTGGAAAGTGTCAGAGCCATGATCCAGCCTGTGGTGGAGGATGATGAAGGGGAAGAGGAAATGCCAGCAGAAAAGTCCAGTGAACTAACTACCTCACAATTATCTGGCCTCCTTGGAGACTGTGAAGGGATCAAGGAGACTGTCACCAACACATTTGGAGAGATTGAAAAATATGAAACAGCGCTCCAGTACCTCGAGGAGATACCTGTGGCCCCGGATGTTACAGTAGCTGTCCCTCCCATGGCTCCTGAGTCCCCTTCAGCTGCTGTGCCCTTGGTTACCGAGTCCCGTGTGGTGGCGGGTCCAGAGATTGCTGGAGCAGAGGCAGACTTCACAGGGTTCAGGGACTTCAAGAAGATTGATGCAGAGGCAACAAGAGTGGCAGCAGAAGGTGTTGTAGCCAAGGGGAAAAGGAACAGCGGTGAGGCGAACGTTAGCAAGGCCAACCAGTCAGCGGAGGCGAGGCGTGTGGCGTCGCCCTGTGGCTGCCGTGACAAGTGTTTTACTCGTGTTGGCCTTGAGGCTATCCATGACATCTTCACACAGTACTGGGGGCTAGGGGAGGGGGAAGCCCAAACAGCCTATATTGCGGGCCGTGTGAGGCAGACTGCCGTGAAGCGATCTGGGAAAGACAGTAGACGGAGCACGAACCACCTGTACAATGTTATTGCCGGGGGCGAGGAGATAGGGGTTTGCCGCACCGCCTTCTATAATATACATGGGATTGCAGAGAGAAGAGTGAGGTACCCTGAGGTACCTCTCTCCCAGGTATCAGAGACTGCTGTGTCAGAGAGGGACAGGAGAGGACGGCGTGAACTGGCTACTCGGTCTTCAGAGAACCAGAACATGACAACGCGGTCTTCACAGATCCAGAACATGACAACTCGGTCTTCACAGATCCAGAACATGACTCCCCCAAGGCAAGTATGCAGGACAAAGGAACACCTATCTTACTGTAGGCCAGGATTGTGAACTTTATGTTGATGTCTAGAGAAGACTTGGTCATATTGTCAAGCCTCCCGGTGATTTATATATATTAGTTTGGGAAATATTCCAGATGAACACCAAATTCGCTTTGGTGGACAAAACAATTTTTTTCTGATGAGTTTTTGTGTTTTGAATGAATCTGCTAACCGTTTCTATCGCAATTATTATTATTTTTTTTTTTTTAATTCTTTTTATAGTTAGATAAAGGTTAGGTATAGGTTAGTTTTTTTTTTTTTTTTGTCATTTTCGTTGCAAAAAAAAAAAAGTGATTTGCGACAGAAACGTTTAGCAGATAAATTCAAAAACATCAAAACTCACCAGAAAAGAATAGTTTCGTCCACCAAAGTGAATTCGGTGTTCATCTGGAATAATAACATTTTTTGTCTTTTAAGAACATGTTATTGAAAACTAATGGACGTTATTTCTTTCTTAAGGGAATGTAGATATTCATGTTTTGTTCTTGTTGCTTTGTTTGCAGGGTTGAGAAAAGCAGCACCCTCCTGAAGGACCTTGGTGTGGATGCCCTCAAGGTGGAGGTGACGGAGGAGCCCCTGTGTGCGGAGGCCTGTGTGGAGGCAGTCTATGACACGTGCAGAGACGTGGACCAGATCATGGAGCCCGCGGTGGACCAGATCATGGAGCCTGCCGTGGACCCTCTCATGATAGAAGTGAAACACAAACCCAGTGTGGACGCCTTGATGGGTGATGCCAAGCCCCTCCTCCGCCACACCCACAACACCCGCCACACCCAACAAACCCGCCCCACCCGCCCCACCCGCCCTACCCGCCAAACCCGCCACACCCGCCACACCCTGGCCCGGGACTACCACAGGTGAGCACCACAGGCAAATGAGTCCCAACACTTTTCTCTCCATACAGGTGATGACTAGGATTTGGTCATCATTAAGCGGATCTTTTTATCTTTAGGTGCAATAAGTTATAGTTTTGTGTATGTTTAACTTCCTAGATGCATGTGTCACATACTGTTTTATATATGATATATACACTCGAACCTCGATTTAACGGATTTTGGATTTTACAGACTCCATCTGCTACTGAAAAAGTTAACCAAACCATTCAATTAATCTGTTGCTTGAAAAATGTGTCTGCTAGATCACAGGGCGAGCAGTGCCGGCGTTCCCGCCAGATCGGCATGTAGCGCCAGTCACTGTTTTCCTCCCGACGTAGCTACAATGTCTGGTTGTGTTTTGTGATTATTTCTCATGTTTCACAATTTTTTTCAGCAAAATGTCCCTTAAGGTTGGGAAAAGGAAGCGTGTTATCCTGGACGTAAAGCAGAAAAAAATGTCCCTCGAGGTTGCGAAAGGGAAGCGTGTTATCCTGGACGTAAAGCAGAAACTGGAATTATTACGTAAACTAGAGAAGGGAAGCAGTGTGAAGATGGTGTGTCAAGAGTACGGCATCAAGAAACAGACGGTGTCCGACATTAGAAAATCAAAAGAAAAGCTAGAGAAGTATGTTTCCAGTTATTGTGTGGACGCCTCGGCTTCAAAAAGGGTTACAGGAACCCCACGCAAATACATGTTGACAGGCAAGAGTAATGCACTCAGCTTAGCGGTGATGAAGTGGTACGTTCAGCAGCGGGCGAGAGGGGGGACTGCACGTGGGGAAGAGATCCGTGCCGTTGCCTCTAAGCTTGCTAACCAACTTGGGATGGAGGACTTTAAGGCTAGTGAAGGGTGGCTGTGGCGATTTAGGAATCGCCATGGTCTATGCAGTGGTCATGTGCGTGGTAAGGCGTCTGAGGCTGGTAACATGGCCAGTGTCAAACCATGCAGTGGTCATGTGCGTGGTAAGGCGTCTGAGGCTGGTAACATGGCCAGTGTCAAACCATGCAGTGGTCATGTGCGTGGTAAGGCGTCTGAGGCTGGTAACATGGCCAGTGTCAAACCATGCAGTGGTCATGTGCGTGGTGAGGCGTCTGAGGCTGGTAACATGGCCAGTGTCAAACCATGCAGTGGTCATGTACGCGTGGAGGCGTCTGAGGCTGATAACATGGCCAGTGTCAAACCATGCAGTGGTCATGTACGCGGTGAGGCGTCTGAGGCTGATAACATGGCCAGTGTCAAACCATTTCGGCGGCAGCTGCAGCGGTTGATGGACGACGAGGGCCTAACTCTATCCTTTATTTATAATGCTGATGAGACTGGGCTATATTGGCGGTCTATGCCAAAAAATACCCAGCTGCGTCGAGGTGAGGAGACTACACGGGGCAATAAGTCGAGCAAGGAACGTCTCTCTGTCCTGGTCTGCTGTAATGCCAGTGGGACTCACCGTGTGTGCCCGGCTGCTGCTGCTGCCAAGGCCAAACATCCACATGTTATCAAGGACCTTCCTCTTACCTACTACCACTCCAAGAAGGCGTGGTTCACCTCGGACATCTTTGAGGATTGGTTCTTCCATCACTTTGTCCCAGCCGTCCGAACATTCCAGGAGGAGGTTCTCAAGATACCCGCTGAAGAGGTCAAGGCAGTGCTGCTCCTTGATGTCGGCCCAGCCCACCCCAGTGCCGACCAGCTAGTCAGTGCAGACGGCAACATTAGAGTCATGTACCTGCCACCCAACACCTCTGTTCAGCCGATGGACCAGGGCGTGATCAGTGCCTTAAAGAGGAGGTACTTCAAGCGTTACCTTGACGAGGTTCTTGTCGTCCCTGAAGAGGCGAGGGATGCGATAGAGGACGCTAGGGGGGAGGGGACCAAGGGGAACATCAAGGCTTACAACATCCGCTCTGCCCTCTACAACATCGCCTATTCCTGGACAGACATGAAGATCTCGACCCTGACTAACTCCTGGAAAATGCTTCTTCTGGGGGAGGAAACAGAAGGTAGTTTCGAAGGGTTTGAAGTGGACGATTTCCACCGACTTCTGCGGCGTGCCGGGGAAAGAGAGACGACGGTTGACAGCGTGCGTGACTGGCTTGACGAGAATGACACAGCCGCCGGGTGTCAGCTCCTCACGGATGAAGAAATAATGTCGTCCGCGGTGGAGCGCGAGGCGGAGGAAAGCAGCGAGGGTGAGGAAGAGGTAGCCCGCCCCAGGGTCACGCTACCAACGCTACGCACTTACATCGACGCACTCATCCACTACACCACCTACAGCAGCCTTGAGGAGACGGCCGCGCACCACGGTCACCTGAGGAGGCTGAGGGAGCTGGTGATTAGGGAGCAGCGCAGGGGTGGCCGCCAAACTAATAGTAGCAGTTTCTTCGCTCCCCGTCGCCCCGCCACCCGAGGGCAGTCAGCGGATGACCCCGATGACCTACCTCCAGGCCAGAGCAGCGTCAGTGCCTCCCTCGCGAAGCTTGTCACCGTCTCGGACTCAGAATAGAAGCCTTCCGAGTCCTCTTTACAGTTCCACGCATGCATAGTTTAAGGTAAGGAAAACAAAAATAATCTATTTTCATGTTTTTGTTTTGTAATGATGCGTAGTGTCTGGGTTATTGATTGATTTAATGCCTAAAAAGGTGAATGATGCGTAGTGTCTGGGTTATACATAGCTATGTTTCTTGACACCCATAAAGCCTTACTCATAATCATATTTCATAATTTGTTATTGTCTTTATATGCAATGAGCAGTGTTCTGTATGAAAAATAATGACGTCCGGCCCGCGAATACAAAGCAATGGACACTTCAATTCCCCATTTAGTCCGTTAAATCGAGGTTCGAGTGTGTGTGTGTCTATATATATATGTTTGTTACATCATTCATCAATGTAGGGTGAATGATTTTTCTCATATTTTGCAATGTGATGTCATTGCAGTGATGGCGCCGACACTGGGGATGGCTCATGGATGAAGGTGGAAGTCATGGATGGGACGCCCGTGTCTGGTGGGCGGGAAGAGCTTGATGACGGGGACGCAGAGATGGAATCTGCAAGTGACAGCGATGCCTCGGAGGAGTACTTGCCCACCAAGCAGCAGGGCAAGACAGGGGCTCCTCACGCTCGTCGCATTTCCCGCCGCAAGCGACAACAATCTTGCGGTAGTTCCATGGACTCCTTTGCCTCACACGACGCTCCGCCTGGTGGCGTTGCCGTGACAAACATGCCGGGAGCCTCGCCGGCCTCACCTTACGTGCCGTCCACCGCGCACCACACGTCTGCCCCCTCCCCGGCCGCCGCCCCGTCACTCCCGGCCCACGGGACAACACGGGGGCCGAGTGAGGCATCGCCACACTATCGCATCGTATTCAAAGAGTCACAGCTGAAGGCCAGAGACGGAACACTGTGGGGCACCAAACCTTTACTCCACGGTGACGGACTCCAACATCACAGAAAATACTTTGAGGGTCCCTCCATTGTGACGGAGGGAGCCGCGACGCCGGAGGAGTGTTTGCACTTGTTCCTGGACGACAGCTTCTATGCCATCATTGTGAAGCACACCAATGAAATGATCGACATCCTCTCACAACGGGCGAGTTCTTTGAGCAGCACCGAGAGGACCACGGAGGGTGAGGTGAGGGCGCTGGTGGGGGTGCTGCTGCTGGCCGGGAGTCGGAGGGACAGCTGCATCGCCACCTCAGAGCTGTGGGACGCGCGCTTCGGTGCGCCGCTGTACAGAGCCGCCATGACTGAACGGCGCTTCCATTACCTGCTGCGTTGTCTTCGCTTTGACGACCACACGACCCGACGGCAGCGGGGGAAGACGGACAGATTTGCCCCGGTCAGGATCCTGTGGGAGAACTTCTTTGACAAATGCAGGCTGAACTACATCCCAGGCGAGAACATCACAATTGACGAACAAGTGCTGGGGTTCAGAGGGCGATGTGTATTCCGTACACACATCGCTAATAAACCTAACAATTATGGCTTGAAAATGATCATGGCAAACGACAGCAAGACCAGCTATTTACTGAATGCCATGCCCGCCCTAGGGGAGACTAGTGAGGTAGGTGGCGTGGAAAGTCTTGGCCTGTACTATACCATGGCGGTGATGAGACCTTTCCTGGGTCGCTATCACAATGTCACCGCCACCAACAGCCTCATGTCCCTGTCTCTGGCCAAGGCACTTCTACAAGAAAAGACCACAACCGTCGGTGCCTTGCATAGAAAGTCGTACGTACCGGTGGCAATGACTGACCCCAAGAAGGAGCGTCACCCTAACAGCACGGCATTCCTCTACGCCGATCAGCTCATGCTCGTGTCTCTCAAGCAGAACGCCGACGAGATTGTGGTGCTGCTCACATCAAAACACCAGACGGCCAAGATCTGCGAAAATAGTAAGACCGAGGCGGCTCACTTGTACGACACCACCAAGGGCAGCACGGACGCCTTCCAACAAATGTGTCGCGGGTATTCCTGCAGCCGAAACGCAAAACGTTGGCCTCTCCGTATATTTTATGCCGTCGTCAACGCAGCCGCCGTTAACTCCTACATAGTATACGGCAGGAAATGCTCGGACCGGCACGCCGAGACGGTGGGGAGGAGGCGCTTCATGCAGGAGGCGGCCTATGGTCTGGTCAAGCCGTGGGCGCAGCAGAGGCTCTCACAGCAGCCACCCCGCCACACCGTCCTCAACATCCACTCTGTGCTTGGCTGGGACGCCGCTGCCCTGCCATCAACGCCCGGCCCGCTGGCAAAGAGAGAGAAGACGTGTGACTTGTGTGCCCGCAGCGGAGATACGAAGACCACGGCAAAGTGCCTGTACTGCACGAGGGCTGCCTGTGGGGAGCACTTCGTCTGCTGCGAGTGCCTCTAGGTGTAGGTAAGCAGCGGGACATTTAACCCCTTCACACCCAGATCTTTCCTTGGCTATAGAAATTTGCCTGTTGTCGAACCATAACATAACAAAAAGTAACTGAATATACCAAATTACTTAGTCGACAAGGATAGTAAAGAGGTCATATCTATAAAACATTGCTTATATTCACTGTAAATCGTCTGATGGTACCCAAATTACAAAGGAAATTACGTTCTGGGTCTCAAGGGGTTAATGAAATCTATAATACATATGCGTCTATTAAACAATGCTCCGTCACCACGACCATGTGCAAACATATCGCAGAGGAACCAAAATTGACTTACGTTGTGGATATTATTGTTTGCCCGGGATGAGACACTGCAGTCTGCCTCCCCATGATGCAGCAAGATGCCTCGGCGGCTGTCTAGGGTCAGGGCTGTGAGTGGCTCTTGGAATAGGGTGTTGAATTAGACCTCTCAGTATAATGTTTGGGTTTCTTGCCAGCCTCAAGCCTCCCAGCATGCAGCGTGGGGGGCAGTCAGGGACCACTAATAATGAGGTAAGGGATGCCATGGGATTATTCACTCAGAAAATGTGGGCAGTACTTATTAGATACAGGTTGAAGTTCCCAAACTCGGCATCCCAAGACTCGGCAACACCCAAAACTCGGCTATGGTTCCGATTTTCCAAAACACGGCAGAACACCCAAAATCCGGCGCGTAGTTGCCGGGTCGGCCGCTGGGTGCCACCACACTAGGCCGCTTGGTTTCTCCCGCCGATTTGTTTGTTGTTATTGTTCAGTGGTGTTGTGACTGTAGAGTTGTGTACACTGTTATTTTGTGTACTTCTACAGGTCTGTTATTGGTATTATGGCTCCCAAACGTCCAGGAACACCTACTGGTGGAAGTGAAAAGAAAAGGAAGAACAATGTGTTAACTATTTCTGAGAAAATTGACCTTTTGAAGAAGTGGGATGGCGGAACGTCATGTTCATCATCATCACATCGGATGGCATGTGATTTTCATGCTTTTTTTCCCCTTAATATATCTACGTTCTAAAAGTCGGAAAATTCCATTACTCGGTTCGGCGCTGGTCCCGAGGTTGCCGAGTTTGGGAACAACCTGTACTATAATTTCAAGCCAAAAATGTTAATTCGTAAAAAAAAAAAAAAAAAAAAAAATACAAAAACTGGAAAACAATTTTTTTTTTTTTTTTTTAATTGTAATTCTTGAAATATTTGAACACACACACACCACACACTTCTTCAATGCCCAATGCTGCCAGATCCTTCAACACACTGCCTCCAGGGATAATACTAAGGATAAAAAGGATGTTAGGATGTGTACAGTTTAATGCAGGTGTTGATACAGAAAGGCTGATACAAAAACACATTCCTAGAGTGGCTGTGGAGGCAGCTATAAATGTGTGCTAAGCTAAGATTCTGCTCCACTTTTTGTACTGTGTTTCATTTGTGTTGATATTGATTGATTGTAATGCCAAAAAAGGGGAAATGTGCCAGACACCAGAGGTCATATGGCACTGGCAAAGCATAAAAAGGGGTCAGGGGTTATAGAGAAAGAGTGAAACGGTGAGGGAAGGGGAGGAAGGGAATGTTACAGCAGGATGGTTAGGTCATAATGAAGGATGTGGATTTGTTGGAGGAAGGTTAGATATTATTAGAGAGAGAGAGATTGTTACAGCAGGATGGTTAGGTCATAATGAAGGATGTGGATTTGTTGGAGGAAGGTTAGATTTATTAGAGAGAGACAGAGAGAGAGAGATTGTTACAGCAGGATGGTTAGATCATAATGAAGGATGTGGATTTGTTGGAGGAAGGAGGTTAGATTTATTAGAGAGAGATTGTTACAGCAGGATGGTTAGGTCATAATGAAAGATGTGTATTTGTTGGAGGAAGGAGGTCAAATTTATTAGAGACACAGAGAGAGTTATTGTTACAGCAGGATGGTTAGATCATAATGAAGGATGTGTATTTGTTGGAGGAAGGAGGTTTCATTATTGAGGGAGAAGTAAGGATGTGGTGGCAGGTATTAACGTGTGCTAAGCTAAGATTCTCTTCAACTTTTTGTACTTAAGCTAAGATTCTCCTCAACTTTTTGTATTTATTTATTTGTGTTACAGTTTGTGTGTTTGTGCCATTGAAGCCTTGTTTGAATTTGAATTGAAGTGTGTTACTGCATGACTTACCAGCACTAAAAGGAGCTGCCATAGTTTGTTGAATTTTTCTATTTTTCTTGTGTAAAGGATATTTTGATTAGAAACCTTGCCATGACAAACGGTAATTCATTAAAAACCTACCCTATTGATTTATTAAGAGTATAAAAAATGAGTTATAACAGAAGTAATACGACTTAAGATATGACAAAGTACATCAATCCACTACATCATCATACACTATGTACAAGTTAGAATTTTCATCATAATTATTGTCGTACGTTTAAGGCGCAATCTTTATCACACGTTTATACCATATTGGAAGACCACTTAATGCCTCAACTTGCAGAGACTTTGTACATATAATACATTTTTCCCTCCATAAAGAAAAGAACCTATAGTCTTTTTTTTTAACAAGGCAAAAAATCCTGCCCCTTTGCTGCTTACTGACTGATATTTGATGCCAGGAGAAGGGAATACTACACTTCTTCTTAATGTCAGCTGTATTTTATCATAGTTAACCACAGTATCAGGTAAACAGAGGCATCATTTTAAGCATGAGACCTTATGATAACATGAAATTTTGGCCTTGTTAAAAAAATAGACTATAGATGAATGGTTAAGTTATTAGTGTGTGGTAATATTCCAGTTTGACACCGAATTCACTTTGGTGGACGAAACTATTATTTTCTGGTGAGTTTTGATGTGTTCTGGATGAATCTGCTAACCGTTTGTCGCAATTTTTATTTTTTATTTTTTTTAGGTTGGGTAAAGGTTAGGTTCAATTTGTTTTTTTGTCATTTATGTTGCAAATCACACAAAAAAAAAAAAAATATTAATTTGCGACAAACGGTTAGCAGATTAATTCAAAACGCCTCAAAACTCACCAGAAAAAAATAGTTTCGTCCACCAAAGGAAGTTCGGCGTTCATCTGGAAATTTACCGAAAGGCTACGAATATTTGTTATCATTACACGAAATCATTATTATTACTATTTACATTATTATTACTATGACATTACATATATGAGGCACTTATTTCAGAAAGTTGATAAGCGCCATCAATAAAAAACTAAGAAAATGGCTTCAAAACGTTGCAATGTTCAAAATGTCCTATCTTTTGAACCAAGCCTACAAAATAATTAATTCATATTTTGTAGGCTTGGTTCAAAAGATAGGACATTTTGAACATGGAAACATTTTGAAGCCATTTTCTTAGTTTTATATTGGTGGCGCTTATCGACTTTCTGGAATAACCGCCTCATATCTGGTACAACACTCACAGCATTTGTTCAGGTACACTTTCCTTCAAGCAGGACGTACAATACCTAAACCAGAAACGGCACACAAAAATATCCACATATACAAAATAAGAATATAAAACAGTTCGCATTTTGCTATAAAAAATAAAAAATCAAGGAAGAATATTGGCTTTTCAACCCTCACTACGTAGCTATGGTAGTTCAACCCTCACTACGCAGCTATGGTAGTTCAACCCTCACTACGCAGCTATGGTAGTTCAACCCTCACTACGCAGCTATGGTAGTTCAACCCTCACTATGTAGCTATGGTAGTTCAACCCTCACTACGCAGCTATGGTAGTTCAACCCTCACTACGTAGCCATGGTAGTTCAACCCTCACTACATAGCTATGGTAGTTCAACCCTCACTACGTAGCTATGGTAGTTCAACCCTCACTACATAGCTATGGTAGTTCAACCCTCACTACGTAGCTATGGTAGTTCAACCCTCACTACGTAGCTATGGTAGTTCAACCCTCACTACGTAGCTATGGTAGTTCAACCCTCACTACGTAGCTATGGTAGTTCAACCCTCACTACATAGCTATGGTAGTTCAACCCTCACTATGTAGCTATGGTAGTTCAACCCTCACTACGTAGCTATGGTAGTTCAACCCTCACTACGTAGCTATGGTAGTTCAACCCTCACTACGTAGCTATGGTAGTTCAACCCTCACTACGTAGCTATGGTAGTTCAACCCTCACTACGTAGCTATGGTAGTGATAACCCTCACTATGTAGCTATGGTAGTTCAACCCTCACTACGTAGCTATGGTAGTGATAACCCCTTGAGACCCAGAACGTAATTTCCATTGTAATTTGGGTACCATTAGACGATTTTTAGTGAATATAAGCAATATTTTATAGCTATGACCTGTTTAGTATCTTTGTCCATTAACTAATTTGGTATATTTAGTTACTTTTCTTAATTTTATGGCTAACAAGACAATTTTTTTATAGCAAAGGAAAGATCTGGGTCTCGAGGGGATAATAATGATAGTAATGGTAACTATCACAATATTATCATTATTATTATTATTAGAATACTGTAAGAGGTAACATAGGCGTGACTAGAGGATGGGGGATGTGAGTAAATGGTCTCATCTTCCCATGCCTGCAGTAGCCGACACTCCCAAGCCTACACAGACTATGGAATCTGTCCTTCCTTCCTTTCCTTCCTCCCTTCCCTTCCTTCCTTCCTTCCTTCTCCTTGTATTTCCTTTGTATTCCTCCTTCTCCTCCTTGTATTCTCCCTTCTTTATCCTCCTTCTCCTTGTATTCTCCCTTCTTTATCCTCCTTCTCCTCCTTGTATTTCCTTTGTATTCCTCCTTCTCCTTGTATTTCCTTTGTATTCCTCCTCCTCCTCCTTTGTATTCCTCCTCCTCCTCTACTTTCTTCTATTCCTCTTCCTCCAACTTTTATCATTATTATTACTATCATTCCTCCTCCTACACTTCCTCCTCCTCCTTTGTATTCCTCCTCCTCTTCCTCCAACTTTTATCATCATTATTACTATTATTCCTCTTCCTACACTTCTTCTATTTCTTCAACTATTTTCTTCTTCCTCTTCTATTTTTTTTCTGCTTCTCTTCTTCTATTTCTTTCATTTCTTCTATTTGTTCAGTTTCCTCTTCTTTTTCATCATCCTCATTTTCTCACTTTACGATATCCTCCTCCTCCTCTCCTACTACAACCCATTCCTCCTCCTCCTCCTCTTCTTCCTCCTCCAACTCCTCCTCCTACCCCCACCACAACCCATTCCTCCCAGAGCTTAAAACCATAAAAAAAACCTCCCTTTCCCTTCCCTTCACAAATCAACGCAGGGACAACGCGCCACACCATACCTATACCCCCCCTTCCTCCCCCTCTACCCCTTCCCCCCCCAGGCCCCCCTCCGTCCCTGGGGCCAGACGGTACACCTGGTGGGCGGCGAGGACGTCCAGGAGGCAGGCGAAGGAGTGGTAGCGGGTCAAGGTCGCCCGGTCACCCAGGAGGATCAGTTTCCTCTTGGCTCGGGTCAATGCAACGTTGAGTCTCCTGCGATCGGTTAGGATTCCTGCCGGCTGGAGGAGAGAGAGAGAGAGAGTGTGGATATGTGAATATTACAGCAGACAGTCACATGTATAATGTAATACCAGCCACATACATTTCCCATGCCTTATTTCCAAACCTTATGTTCACATGCATGTTATGTAGCACCACTGTAATCTAACTGTGGCGCCACTCTGCCACGCCCAGGCATCATACTATGCCTCGGGCAGTTGGGCGCACTCCGTTGAGCTGATCACACCGACGTGTCTGTCGGTAGCTCTCTCTGTACTCCCCCGTTGTACTCTAACTATAGACCCTAAGGAAGAAACCCTCATTTCCTTTAAAAGAAACTACGAACACTCATCACTGCATTCTTAACTCACATGGCGCAGTGAGTAGGATCCCGCAATCTTAACTCACAGAGAGGGGTGACTAAGGGCCTGTATAGCTCAGGCCCTGTAAAATATAACTAGATAAATACACCTACCTTGTCGTTCTTGATGTTGCCGCAGCGCACGAAGGAACATATAATAACCGTCTTGTCCCGGCCCTGGTATTGGTCCACTGTGTTGACCTCCACCCTCGCCCCCCTTCCCTTGTCCTCCTCCTCCGTCACCCTCTCACCCAGCAGCCCCTTCGCCAGCTTCACCTGGCCGCGGTAAGGCGTGATGATGCCTATGTCGTCGGCACTTAACCCTCCCTGAAAACATTAGCACACAAAGTTAGCATTCACTGGATACTCTGTGGTTTTTAATAGTATTCTTTGACTGTGTGTGTGTGTGTGTGGAGAGAGAGATTATAATTTGAGTAAGAGAGAGAGAGAGAGAGAGGGAATGAGAGATAAAAATAGATAATTTGAGGGAGAGAGAGGGAATGAGAGATAATTTGAGTAACAGAGAGAGAGAGGGAATGAAATAATTTGAGTAAGAGAGAGAGAAAGAGAGAGAGAGAGGGAATGAGAGATAATTTGAGTAAGAGAGAGAGAGAGGGAATGAGATGTTGAAATTATCGCCCATCAACTGATGGACGACAACAAACTGTTGAAATTATAATATTAATTAACGTGAACTCACCTTGCTATTAACCCATAATCTATCTAAGCTGCACAGATACCCTATTTAGACACTAACTAAGGTATACTCAGCAGTGGCAGATGGGTTGAGGTTATGAAGGCTTGATCATTATCTTGAGGGAGTATTGGTGAGACGCTGTGGTACACAGAATGGCAGAGTGGCTGGCTGTGGCTGCGTAATGGCGGCGCGGAGTGATAGGCCGGCGGAGTTGCCAAGGATAACTTTCCAAGTTACCTGGCGCGGCTCGTATCTTGTGATGTTTTTACCACTTTGTCCAGCTTTTAACCGATTGATCGGTTACAGTTTACTCATATTAATATGAGGCTGACCACACCTTGGTGTACAATCAAAGACTGACTACAACTTCATAGTGTGGCTGATGGGGCGTGACTAATGTCTTGACTACAACTCCTCCTCAAGACAGCTGGAGCTGACACGTGGAACGTTCCAATAATTTATTCCTATACGTGGAACTTTCCTCACAATTCTTATATTATGTTAATCCTTTGATTAATTGCTGGTACTATAGGTGAATACCACCAAATTTATATTACTATATCTAAATACATCTTATTTATACCCAAATCTATAATAATATATACATAGGTGGAATTTGTATTGGTATCCCGCCTCCGTCTGGTGGGCGCCAAATTCCACCATTACAATGAATACCTTTCTCATAATTAGAGAGTGGTTTTAGTGGATCATTAACACATGAGATAATTTGAGTTAGTAAGAGGTTGTGTGTGTGTGTGTAAGGGTGCAAAATTATAATTCAGTGGATATTCTGTGGTTTTTAAGTTTTCTTTGACTGTGTGTGTGTGTTTGTGTGTTTTTACATCACAAAGGACTGGCTAACGGCAAAAAAACAAAACAAAAAAGCCCGCATAGTTGGCAGTCCCTATTAAGAAGACAGTAAGGGAATATAACAAGGAGGTGGGCCAATTTAGTTCAGGAGTTTTAGTAATTTAGTTCAATTTGACTGTGTGTGTGTGTTGTGACTGTGTGTGTGTGTGTGTGTGTTGTGACTGTGTGTGTGTTGTGACTGTGTGTGTTGTGACTGTGTGTGTGTGTGTGTGTTGTGACTGTGTGTGTGTGTGTGTGTTGTGACTGTGTGTGTGTTGTGACTGTGTGTGTGTTGTGACGTGTGTGTGTGTGTGTGTGTGTGTGTTGTGACTGTGTGTGTGTGTGTGTGTTGTGACTGTGTGTGTGTGTGTGTGTTGTGACTGTGTGTGTGTGTGCGTTGTGACTGTGTGTGTGTGTGTGTTGTGACTGTGTGTGTGTGTTGTGACTGTTGTGTGTGTGTGTGTGTGTGTGTATTATGTTTATTATACGCACCTTCAGCAGTGTCCTGACTATCGTAATCACCAGCTCTGCCTCTTTCTGATTGGCCAGTGACCCGCCGCTGACCCTGGCCTCCTCGGTGCCCCCGGCCGTGTCCACAAACAACACCGAGGCGTCCAGCGTTGGGGCTGCCACGCGCTGCAGCCACGGCGCCAAACCCCCCTCCACCAGCCTCTGCAACACAAGGAGGTATGCAGGGTAAGTAGTAGTAGTAGTAGTAGTAGTAGTAGTGGTAGTGGTAGTGGTAGTAGTAGTAGTAGTAGTAGTAGTAGTAGTAGTGGTAGTGGTAGTAGTAGTAGTAGTAGTAGTGGTAGTGGTAGTGGTAGTAGTAGTAGTAGTAGTAGTAGTAGTAGGTAGTAGTAATAGTAATAGTAATAGTAATAGTAATAGTAATAGAAGTAGTAGTAGTAGTAGTAGAAGTAGTAGTAGTAGCAATAGTAGTAGTAGTGGGTAAAAGTAGTAGTAGTAGTAGTAGTAGTAGTAGGTAGTAGTAGTAGTAGTAGTAGTAGAAATAGAAGTAGTAGTAGTAGTAGTAGAAATAGAAGTAGTAGTAGTAGTAGTAGCAATAGAAGTAGTAGTAGTAGTAGTAGTAGTAGTAGTACAGGAAAACCTCGTTTATCCGGCACCCACGGGGGGGAGCGCATGCCGGATAACTCATTTTGCCGTTGTTTTGAGAGTTACTCTTATGGAATCCCCCAAATCCTGTTTTTTTTTTTTTTTTTTTTTTTTTTTTTTTTTTGTTTTGTTTTTTTTCTCGCAAGAACGGTTAAGGGCACAACAAAAATGGTAACACAAAGACCGCTTAGTTGGCAGTCCCTATAAGAAGCAGTCAGAGAATAAATAAAAAAGAGGGGTGAGCAATTTAGTTCGGGAGGTGTTGTTACTCTTCTTTTAAAAGATTTAAGTCATAGGAAAGTGGAAAATAGACAACAGGAAGAGATTCCAGTAGTTTAAAAAAAAAAAAAAAAAAAAAAAAAAAAAAAAAAAAAAAAAAAAAAAAGAAAAGAAGAAGAAGCCTGGGTCGATTAGTGCCGTTGTTTTGAGGCTGCCGTTGTTTTGAATGCCGGTTAAATGAGGTTCTCCTGTAGTAGTAGTAGTAGTAGCAATAGAAGTAGTAGTAGTAGTAACAATAGAAGTAGTAGTAAGCAGTAAAAGTAGTATGATCACCTGGTAGTGGGGCAGGTCCAGGGTGGCCGTCTCCAGGTCCGGGCGGCCGCAGGTGAGCTGGTCGTGGTAGGTGAGTTGGTTGGCCAGGGCCATGATGGGGCCATTCATGCGGTACTGCTCGGTGAGGGTGACGGTGACGTCGGGGCGGTGGAGGCGCTCAAACAGTGTCTCCGTCATGCCGTGCAGCGCGGCGCACTCGTTGCGCACCACGGGGGGCAGCTGCCGGTCGTCCCCGACCACCACGAAGGAGGAGCACGCAAACAGCGGGCCGAGGGCCGTCACCTGCAGCACCTGGGCCGCCTCGTCCACGATGCAGACGTCAAAGGTGCGGCGGGCAAATATGGCGTGGCCCATGCCCAGGCAGGTGGCCGCCACGACCCGCTGGCCGGCGTACAGCTCCGTCAGCCCCTCCACCGTGGCCACGCCGGCCCCGCGCACCTCGTCCGTGTGACCGGCCAGGTCTGGGTGCACCTTGGCGGCCCGGCCCACACGCATGAAGTCTATACCCAGAGCCTGCAGCTTGAGGAGGAGGCTGTCTAGGGCGGTGTTGGTGTAGGCGGTGATGAGGACGGAGCGTTGCAGCAGCAGAAACACCCGCACCATGGTGGCCAGGGTGAAGGACTTGCCCGTGCCGGGGAAGCCCTGCACCACCAGGAAGTCCTGCGCGGCCACGGCCTGCACCACTGCACGCTTCTGTGCCGTGTTG
>JACEEZ010020397.1:0-65000 GCA_016584305.1 Chionoecetes opilio | reverse complement strand
ACATCATCGGGCTGGGACAATATGATAACCTCATCCTCCTCCTCTTTACCCGACATTCCCGTAGGACGTTTTAGAAACCCAGATTTACTTAACAAACTACGCGAAAAACCACTCACTTTACGATCCCTACTGTTAACATTTCTTCCCTTCATATCACCCACAGATCTCGGAGGAATCGCGTCACCACCCAATCTAGCGGAACACACCGTGCCGTTAGAAGCCGAGACGCCACCCTGCCGACCGTGACTTGTGCCGAGGTGGTCTGTGAGGTTCTTCTTGCATGGGTACTGGTTGTGGTCCTTCAATGGGTGGTGGTGGTGGTGGTGCGGCTGGTGCGCTTGGTGTCGGGGGAGACTCCGGCGTGGTGCTGTGGCGACCGCTTGACGGATTGTGACGACGACGAGGGTACGGAGGTGAAGAAGGAGGTGATGCGCTGCTGGTTGGATGCTTGCTTGGCCTGCACAGAAGACACAAGTGAGTAAATAGCTCGAAAAAGGGTAATTAAGTAGTACAAGTAGGAAAAAAGGGTGTTTAAGTAGGTCCAAGCACAAAATAAGGAGTTTAAGTAGAACAATTAAGTAAACTAAATAAATAGAATAGAATAGAAAAAGTCAGGAATTCATAAATATAATTTCTATTATATTTATGTATTCCTGACTTTTTCTATTATATTTATGGATTCCTGACTTTTTCTATTATATTTATGTATTCCTGACTTTTTCTATTATATTTATGTATTCCTGACTTTTTCTATTATATTTATGTATTCCTGACTTTTTCTATTATATTTATGGATTCCTGACTTTTTCTATTATATTTATGGATTCCTGACTTTTTCTATTATATTTATGTATTCCTGACTTTTTCTATTATATTTATGAATTCCTGACTTTTTCTATTATATTTATGGATTCCTGACTTTTTCTATTATATTTATGAATTCCTGACTTTTTCTATTATATTTATGGATTCCTGACTTTTTCTATTATATTTATGTATTCCTGACTTTTTCTATTATATTTATGAATTCCTGACTTTTTCTATTATATTTATGAATTCCTGACTTTTTCTATTATATTTATGTATTCCTGACTTTTTCTATTATATTTATGGATTCCTGACTTTTTCTATTATATTTATGTATTCCTGACTTTTTCTATTATATTTATGAATTCCTGACTTTTTCTATTATATTTATGGATTCCTGACTTTTTCTATTATATTTATGTATTCCTGACTTTTTCTATTATATTTATGGATTCCTGACTTTTTCTATTATATTTATGGATTCCTGACTTTTTCTATTATATTTATGAATTCCTAACTTTTTCTATTATATTTATGGATTCCTGACTTTTCTATATATTTATGAATTCCTGACTTTTCTATATATTTATGTATTCCTGACTTTTTCTATTATATTTATGGATTCCTGACTTTTTCTATTATATTTATGTATTCCTGACTTTTTCTATTATATTTATGGATTCCTGACTTTTTCTATTATATTTATGTATGTATTCCTGACTTTTTCTATTATATTTATGAATTCCTGACTTTTTCTATTATATTTATGAATTCCTGACTTTTCTATTATATTTATGGATCCTGACTTTTTCTATTATATTTATGAATTCCTGACTTTTTCTATTATATATATGAATTCCTGACTTTTTCTATTATATTTATGAATTCCTGACTTTTTCTATTATATTTATGAATTCCTGACTTTTTCTATTATATTTATGGATTCCTGACTTTTTCTATTATATTTATGTATTCCTGACTTTTTCTATTATATTTATGAATTCCTGACTTTTTCTATTATATTTATGTATTCCTGACTTTTTCTATTATATTTATGAATTCCTGACTTTTTCTATTATATTTATGAATTCCTGACTTTTTCTATTATATTTATGAATTCCTGACTTTTTCTATTATATTTATGGATTAATGACTTTTTCTATTATATATTTGTATTCCTGACTTTTTCTATTATATTTATGAATTCCTGACTTTTTCTATTATATTTATGGATTCCTGACTTTTTCTATTATATTTATGAATTCCTGACTTTTTCTATTATATTTATGGATTCCTGACTTTTTCTATTATATTTATGTATTCCTGACTTTTTCTATTACATTTATGGATTCCTGACTTTTTCTATTATATTTATGTATGTATTCCTGACTTTTTCTATTATATTTATGAATTCCTGACTTTTTCTATTATATTTATGAATTCCTGACTTTTTCTATTATATTTATGGATTCCTGACTTTTTCTATTATGTTTATGAATTCCTGACTTTTTCTATTATATTTATGAATTCCTGACTTTTTCTATTATATTTATGAATTCCTGACTTTTTCTATTATATTTATGGATTCCTGACTTTTTCTATTATATTTATGGATTCCTGACTTTTTCTATTATATTTATGTATTCCTGACTTTTTCTATTATATTTATGAATTCCTGACTTTTTCTATTATATTTATGAATTCCTGACTTTTTCTATTATATTTATGGATTCCTGACTTTTTCTATTATATTTATGTATTCCTGACTTTTTCTATATTTATGAATTCCTGACTTTTTCTATTATATTCATGTATTCCTGACTTTTTCTATTATATTTATGTATTTCTGACTTTTTCTATTATATTTATGTATTCCTGACTTTTTCTATTATATTTATGAATTCCTGACTTTTTCTATTATATTTATGTATTCCTGACTTTTTCTATTATATTTATGAATTCCTGACTTTTTCTATTATATTTATGTATTCCTGACTTTTTCTATTATATTTATGGATTCCTGACTTTTTCTATTATATTTATGAAATCCTGACTTTTTCTATTATATTTATGAAATCCTGACTTTTTCTATTATATTTATGGATTCCTGACTTTTTCTATTATATTTATGAATTCCTGACTTTTTCTATTATATTTATGAATTCCTGACTTTTTCTATTATATTTATGTATTCCTGACTTTTTCTATTATATTTATGTATTCCTGACTTTTTCTATTATATTTATGAATTCCTGACTTTTTCTATTATATTTATGAATTCCTGACTTTTCCTATTATATTTATGAATTCCTGACTTTTTCTATTATATTTATGTATTCCTGACTTTTTCTATTATATTTATGGATTCCTGACTTTTTCTATTATATTTATGTATTCCTGACTTTTTCTATTATATTTATGGATTCCTGACTTTTTCTATTATATTTATGGATTCCTGACTTTTTCTATTATATTTATGAATTCCTGACTTTTTCTATTATATTTATGAATTCCTGACTTTTTCTATTATATTTATCAATTCCTGACTTTTTCTATTATATTTATGTATGTATTCCTGACTTTTTCTATTATATTTATGAATTCCTGACTTTTTCTATTATATTTATGAATTCCTGACTTTTTCTATTATATTTATGGATTCCTGACTTTTTCTATTATATTTATGAATTCCTGACTTTTTCTATTATATTTATGAATTCCTGACTTTTTCTATTATATTTATCAATTCCTGACTTTTTCTATTATATTTATGTATGTATTCCTGACTTTTTCTATTATATTTATCAATTCCTGACTTTTTCTATTATATTTATGAATTCCTGACTTTTTCTATTATATTTATGGATTCCTGACTTTTTCTATTATATTTATGAATTCCTGACTTTTTCTATTATATTTATGAATTCCTGACTTTTTCTATTATATTTATGGATTCCTGACTTTTTCTATTATATTTATGTATGTATTCCTGACTTTTTCTATTATATTTATCAATTCCTGACTTTTTCTATTATATTTATCAATTCCTGACTTTTTCTATTATATTTATCAATTCCTGACTTTTTCTATTATATTTATGAATTCCTGACTTTTTATATTATATTTATGTATGTATTCCTGACTTTTTCTATTATTTTTATGGATTCCTGACTTTTTCTATTATATTTATGTATGTATTCCTGACTTTTTCTATTATATTTATGAATTCCTGACTTTTTCTATTATATTTATGTATTCCTGACTTTTTCTATTATATTTATGGATTCCTGACTTTTTCTATTATATTTATGGATTCCTGACTTTTTCTATTATATTTATGAATTGCTGACTTTTTCTATTATATTTATGAATTCCTGACTTTTTCTATTATATTTATCAATTCCTGACTTTTTCTATTATATTTATGTATGTATTCCTGACTTTTTCTATTATATTTATGAATTCCTGACTTTTTCTATTATATTTATGAATTCCTGACTTTTTCTATTATATTTATGGATTCCTGACTTTTTCTATTATATTTATGAATTCCTGACTTTTTCTATTATATTTATGAATTCCTGACTTTTTCTATTATATTTATCAATTCCTGACTTTTTCTATTATATTATGTATTATTCCGACTTTTTTATTATATTTATCAATTCCTGACTTTTTCTATTATATTTATGAATTCCTGACTTTTTCTATTATATTTATGGATTCCTGACTTTTTCTATTATATTTATGAATTCCTGACTTTTTCTATTATATTTATGAATTCCTGACTTTTTCTATTATATTTATGGATTCCTGACTTTTTCTATTATATTTATCAATTCCTGACTTTTTCTATTATATTTATGTATTCCTGACTTTTTCTATTATATTTATCAATTCCTGACTTTTTCTATTACCTATATTTATGGATTCCTGACTTTTTCTATTATATTTATCAATTCCTGACTTTTTCTATTATATTTATGTATGTATTCCTGACTTTTTCTATTATATTTATCAATTCCTGATTTTCTATTATATTTATGAATTCCTGACTTTTTCTATTATATTTATGGATTCCTGACTTTTTCTATTATATTTATGAATTCCTGACTTTTTCTATTATATTTATGAATTCCTGACTTTTTCTATTATATTTATGAATTCCTGACTTGTTCTATTATATTTATGGATTCCTGACTTTTTCTATTATATTTATGAATTCCTGACTTGTTCTATTATATTTATGGATTCCTGACTTTTTCTATTATATTTATGAATTCCTGACTTTTTCTATTATATTTATGTATGTATTCCTGACTTTTTCTATTATATTTATCAATTCCTGACTTTTTCTATTACCTATATTTATGGATTCCTGACTTTTTCTATTATATTTATCAATTCCTGACTTTTTCTATTATATTTATGTATGTATTCCTGACTTTTTCTATTATATTTATCAATTCCTGACTTTTTCTATTATATTTATGTATGTATTCCTGACTTTTTCTATTATATTTATCAATTCCTGACTTTTTCTATTATATTTATGTATGTATTCCTGACTTTTTCTATTATATTTATCAATTCCTGACTTTTTCTATTACCTATATTTATGGATTCCTGACTTTTTCTATTATATTTATCAATTCCTGACTTTTTTCTATTATATTTATGTATGTATTCCGACTTTTTCTATTATATTTATCAATTCCTGACTTTTTCTATTACCTATATTTATGTATGTATTCCTGACTTTTTCTATTATATTTATCAATTCCTGACTTTTTCTATTACCTATATTTATGTATGTATCCTGACTTTTTCTATTATATTTATCAATTCCTGACTTTTTCTATTACCTATATTTATGTATGTTATTCCTGACTTTTTCTATTATATTTATCAATTCCTGACTTTTTCTATTACCTATATTTATGTATGTATTCCTGACTTTTTCTATTATATTTATCAATTCCTGACTTTTTCTATTACCTATATTTATGTATGTATTCCTGACTTTTTCTATTATATTTATCAATTCCTGACTTTTTCTATTACCTATATTTATGTATGTATTCCTGACTTTTTCTATTATATTTATCAATTCCTGACTTTTTCTATTACCTATATTTATGTATGTATTCCTGACTTTTTCTATTATATTTATCAATTCCTGACTTTTTCTATTACCTATATTTATGTATGTATTCCTGACTTTTTCTATTATATTTATCAATTCCTGACTTTTTATATTACCTATATTTATGGATTCCTGACTTTTTCTATTATATTTATCAATTCCTGACTTTTTCTATTATATTTATGAATTCCTGACTTTTTCTATTATATTTATGAATTCCTGACTTTTTCTATTACCTATATTTATGGATTCCGGACTTTTTCTATTATATTCAGAATTCCGGACTTTTTCTATTAGTAACCTAACCTAACCTAACCCTCAAACTAACCTAACCAAACCTAGCATGTGAAAATATTCCATACATAAATATAGATCCATACACCAATAACAGTAATGATAATAATGGTAGTAATAGTAATGGTAGTAATAACAAGGGTGAGTTGAGTGCAGCAATACCTCACCTTCGTGTTCTTAGTCCTGCCCATGGTGGTGACGGTAGGACAGAGAGGCCAGGAGACAGTGACAGAGAGGCCAGGAGACAGTGGGTAGACAGGAGGCCAGGGAACACACAGCACACTAGGGAGACAGAAATTCCTACCGCTGGAAGTCACCCTGTCCAGAAAAAGGTCAAATCTAGAGTCCTTTCCCGCCCTTATTAGTACAAAGAAAAAATACACAGATAATATAAATATATAGAAAACACATCAGGAACCATAAACGAAATCAATAATAAGACGTGTAGGAATAGCCCAGTTCTAATTAATAATAGCCATACATTTAATAGCTAGATGACACTTAAGGTTTCTGCTGCAGTTTAATGACATTTTATACAAGGCACGTACTTATAAGTCCTCAACTTGTAGATCTAATCATTTGCAGTATTTCTAACCCCTACAACAGCCGTCGCAAATAAAAAAAATAGGTAAATTTCCAGATGAACACCGAACTTCCTTTGGTGAACGAAACTATTATTTTCTGGTGAGTTTTGATGTGTTTTGAATGAATCTGCTAACTGTTTCTGTCGCAAATCACTTTTTTTCTTCTTTTTGCCACAAAAATGACAAAAAAACAAATAGAACCTAACCGAACCTAACCTATACCAAACCTAACCTGACCTCCTGACCTATACCTAACCTTAACCTTAAAAAAAAAAAAAAAAAATGATTTGTGACAGAAACGGTTAGCAGATTCATTCAAAACATAAAAACTCACCAGAAAAATATATAGTTTCGTCCACCAAAGTGAATTCGGTGTTCATCTGGAATAAGACCGAAAAACAACCTAAGGGTGGTCTGTGCCCTCTCAGTTAGGTTAGGTTAGTGAACTAGCGGGGGGGGGCTCCATTTAGGTCAGACAAGTACTATAGTAACTAGGGAGTGTTGTCTTATACAGCAGTTTTACCGTAATAAATAAGTCACTAAGCATACGCACTGAATAGGCAGACTAACACAATGAACTAGGTACGGTTTAGAACAGACCTTCGACCACCCGTTATCTTATCGGTCATTTCGCCCACATGCCATTTCGCCACACCATGGAGTCATTTCGCCCACAGGTCAATTCGCCCACACTATGGAGTCATTTCGCCCAAGGTTACTGGTGGTTCATTTACCTCTCACTTGTTAACTGCTCAGTGGACGTGACATGGAACGTGTGGGCGAATTGACTTAAGAGTGGGCGAATTGACTCTTACATGTGGGCGAAATGACCGTACCTTTTCATCGATAAAACTAATCATAACATTAACAATAGCTCTAATCATAGCCACACACCTTATCATAACAATAACTCCTGTGTACGTATGACTAACAATAGAACAGTAAACATCACCATTGAACTCACCACGAACAGCAACAGTGAAGTTGGCAAATCTTCCCTCAGTCTGTTGTTTCTTCTTATTTATTATTCATCTCGCCTGTTATCGCTTCGTAAATCCTTCCCCAGCTACTCCAAGCTTATTTACCTTGACTTATATTCATACACTTAGCCTTTCTTCACTTAATTTATCCTGTTTTCCTATGTTTTGCGTACTTTTCTATCACTTTCTGTGGTTTGTTTACATTTTCTCGTTCGCGCCAAAACAGTGAGAATTTTTTGTTTTCATCGACAACGAACTCAACTTTTTTCTTATTTCATATATATGGATTTATGCTTTCAAAATAGCCAAAATAGAAGTTTGATAGAAATATAATACTCAGTAATACATACACAAAAGATAGATGATAATGGTGCATATAAAGAAACCCTTGAATGAAATCCCCACTTTTTTTTTTAAAGGCAAACTAAGCTAAATATTTTGCTATACGTTTAAACATTTGTTATTTTTGGTGTGACTGATAGTATTATAGCGTTTATGGCAAGTTTGGGAGGCTTGGGGTGGAGGTAAATAGTAGAGTACCTTCATTACACAGTACTTATGTAGGCTTTATTAGAGGTAAACAGTAGCCTAGAGGAGGTATAGGTAAACTGCAGCATTTTTATTATTTTATTATTATTTTAAATAGACCCTAGAAAACAGAGGACTCACGACTAACAAAGACCCAAACAGCCAATTTCCTCCTTTATATCTTAACAAAAAACTTCTTTCAACCCATGCATGATAGAGTATAGAATTTTTTTTTAATGAATGAACACAAAATCTAAAAAATAGCCGATACACATTGAAAACTCACACTGTATTTTTCACTTACAGATTTCGCTACCATATTTTCGCTTTTGGTAGCAGCATAGATACAGAAAGATACAAAATTACATATTATTGCACTTTTCTTATAGCTAATGAAGGGAAACAGAGTGAAGCAGTACGTGGAGCATTATGAATCTGGCGTTGGTGGGTCGAGTTCCCCCGCCATTGAACACAACAAGTCAACAATGGCAGGCGTGGGACAGTGGGGTAAGACATTAATCTCTTTCCTTCCTTTTACATCCTTTCCAACCTCTTATAACTCGCACCATGTCTAATCAGGCGTGTTTTCTACCTTTCCAGCCCACCTGTGCTTGTAACAATGGTCCTGGTGGCTTGTATGTGCCTACCTGGTGATCTACGTGTGAAGGCTTCGTCCTGTCACTTTCTGAGGTAAATATTCCAGACTCATATTCCCTTCATATTACAATAGTAGGGCTAGTTAGACTCGGAATCGTTCATTTTGTAAAGAAATCACGAAACTTGGTAGGAAGTATCTGTAGAGAGTGTACATTACATTGGGAAATATGCCAAACTGGAACCCCTTGACAAACTGCCTTTTCGGACAAAATCCCTAATGGCGGACCCTCCCACAGGCCAACAATTAAGTTTCTCAAAACATGCAAACCGATACATTATTGGAACCCACATTTAATGCTGATCATTTATTACAAAAGAACCATGGTCCAAAAATCAACCTACAAGAAGTTATAGGCAAAAACCATTATGACGGCCGGTGGTGCACTGCCATTGGCCAAAGATGAAGTTTCTCAAAGCATGACAACCTATACATCATTAAAAATCAAATTTAGTGCTGGTCATTTTATACAAAAGAACCATGGCCATAAAATTGGTAACATTCTAGAGTCCTTTCCCGCCCTTACTAGTGGTTTTTTCCTCCAGACCTTCACAGATCCCTTCAGATACCTCTAACACGTAATTATAAAGTGGGGGAAAGGTAAGGGAAATTTTTTTTACTAACCTAACCTTAAAATAACCTAACCTAACCTGGTAAAATTCTAGTTCTTTCTCGCCCTTAGGTCTCGCTAGAAGGTTATTGGTAAGGTTCGGTTAGGTTATAGTGAGGTTAGGTTAATAATATTTTTGGGGGTCCAGGGCGGGGGTAATATAGGGGGGTTGTAGGGGGCACCTCTCCCCCATTCTATAATTACTTAAAAATAGATTAATAATAAATAATTAATGAAAATATAAACAATTGTGAGTGCCAAAAATGTTTGTGCCAGAAATGTTTGAGTGGCAAAAATTTTGAGTGCCGAAAAGTTTGAGTGTCAAAAATTTTGAGTGCCAAAAAGGTTGTGCCAAAATTTTTTGAGTGCCAAAAAATTTGTGCCAAATTATTTTTGAGTGCCAAAAATGTTTGAGTACGAAACAATTTTTAGTGCCAAGAATGTAACTTGTTTTCTTTTGTATAAGTAGAGTATGTGTAGTAACCTACACGGAATAGCTATACGTTTCTTCATCCTGTGTTGCTTTGTCTATGTAGTATGCTGTGTACAAATATTTAAAAGAATGGTATATCTTTTCATAAATAATGTTTTCCCTCTCTTCCCTTTGCTGGCAGCACTCTGGTAACGATAAGAAAAAGTTTGTAGGAAGAAATATGTTACTTTTCTGGGGGTTTTCATAATACACCTTTTCACTCTCAAATTAGAACAACAGAACTTCAAAATAAAACAAATTAATTTCAAAATATAATAGATGAATTTTTTCTTTTAATTTGAAATTGAATTATTTTAATTTGAAGTTTGGTTATTTTAATTTAAACTTCAGTTATTTTAATATAAACTTCAGTTGTTTTAATTAAAACTTTAGTTGTTTTAATTCAAACTTCAGTTGTTTTAATATAAACTTCAGTTGTTTTAATTCAAACTTCAGTTGTTTTAATTAAAACTTCAGTTGTTTTAATATAAACTTCAGTTGTTTTAATATAAACTTCAGTTGTTTTAATATAAACTTCAGTTGTTTTAATATAAACTTCAGTTGTTTTAATATAAACTTCAGTTGTTTTAATATAAACTTCAGTTGTTTTAATTCAAACTTCAGTTGTTTTAATATAAAATTCAGTTGTTTTAATATAAACTTCAGTTGTTTTAATATAAACTTCAGTTGTTTTAATTCAAACTTCAGTTGTTTTAATTCAAACTTCAGTTGTTTTAATATAAACTTCAGTTGTTTTAATTCAAACTTCAGTTGTTTTAATTCAAACTTCAGTTGTTTTAATATAAACTTCAGTTGTTTTAATATAAACTTCAGTTGTTTAAATATAAACTTCAGTTGTTTTAATTCAAACTTCAGTTGTTTAAATATAAACTTCAGTTGTTTTAATATAAACTTCAGTTGTTTTAATTCAAACTTCAGTTGTTTTAATATAAACTTCAGTTGTTTAAATATAAACTTCAGTTGTTTTAATATAAACTTCAGTTGTTTTAATTCAAACTTCAGTTGTTTTAATATAAACTTCAGTTGTTTTAATATAAACTTCAGTTGTTTTAATTCAAACTTCAGTTGTTTTAATTTAAACTTCAGTTATTTTAATATAAACTTCAGTTGTTTTAATTCAAACCAGTTGTTTTAATTCAAACTTCAGTTGTTTTAATTCAAACTTCAGTTGTTTTAATTCAAACTTCAGTTGTTTTAATTCAAACTTCAGTTGTTTTAATTCAAACTTCAGTTGTTTTAATTCAAACTTCAGTTGTTTTAATTCAAACTTCAGTTGTTTTAATTCAAACTTCAGTTGTTTTAATTCAAACTTCAGTTGTTTAAATATAAACTTCAGTTGTTTTAATATAAACTTCAGTTGTTTTAATTCAAACTTCAGTTTTTTTTAATATAAACTTCAGTTGTTTTAATATAAACTTCAGTTGTTTTAATTCAAACTTCAGTTGTTTAAATATAAACTTCAGTTGTTTTAATATAAACTTCAGTTGTTTTAATTCAAACTTCAGTTGTTTTAATATAAACTTCAGTTGTTTTAATATAAACTTCAGTTGTTTTAATTCAAACTTCAGTTGTTTTAATATAAACTTCAGTTGTTTTAATATAAACTTCAGTTGTTTTAATGCAAACTTCAGTTTTAATTTAAACTTCAGTTATTTTAATATAAACTTCAGTTGTTTTAATTCAAACCAGTTGTTTTAATTCAAACTTCAGTTGTTTTAATTCAAACTTCAGTTTTAATTCAAACTTCAGTTGTTTTAATTCAAACTTCAGTTGTTTTAATTCAAACTTCAGTTGTTTTAATATAAACTTCAGTTGTTTTAATATAAACTTCAGTTGTTTTAATATAAACTTCAGTTGTTTTAATATAAACTTCAGTTGTTTTAATTCAAACTTCAGTTGTTTTAATATAAACTTCAGTTGTTTTAATATAAACTTCAGTTGTTTTAATATAAACTTCAGTTGTTTTAATTCAAACTTCAGTTGTTTTAATATAAACTTCAGTTGTTTTAATTCAAACTTCAGTTGTTTTAATATAAACTTCAGTTGTTTTAATTTAAACTTCAGTTGTTTTAATATAAACTTCAGTTGTTTTAATTCAAACTTCAGTTGTTTTAATATAAACTTCAGTTGTTTTAATTCAAACTTCAGTTGTTTTAATATAAACTTCAGTTGTTTTAATTCAAACTTCAGTTGTTTTAATATAAACTTCAGTTGTTTTAATTCAAACTTCAGTTGTTTTAATATAAACTTCAGTTGTTTTAATATAAACTTCAGTTGTTTTAATATAAACTTCAGTTGTTTTAATTCAAACTTCAGTTGTTTTAATATAAACTTCAGTTGTTTTAATTCAAACTTCAGTTGTTTTAATATAAACTTCAGTTGTTTTAATATAAACTTCAGTTGTTTTAATTCAAACTTCAGTTGTTTTAATATAAACTTCAGTTGTTTTAATTCAAACTTCAGTTGTTTTAATTCAAACTTCAGTTGTTTTAATATAAACTTCAGTTGTTTTAATATAAACTTAAGTTGTTTTAATATAAACTTCAGTTGTTTTAATTCAAACTTCAGTTGTTTTAATATAAACTTCAGTTGTTTTAATTCAAACTTCAGTTGTTTTTATTCAAACTTCAGTTGTTTTAATATAAACTTCAGTTGTTTTAATATAAACTTCAGTTGTTTTAATTCAAACTTCAGTTGTTTTAATATAAACTTCAGTTGTTTTAATTCAAACTTCAGTTGTTTTAATATAAACTTCAGTTGTTTTAATTCAAACTTCAGTTGTTTTAATATAAACTTCAGTTGTTTTAATTCAAACTTCAGTTGTTTTAATATAAACTTCAGTTGTTTTAATTCAAACTTCAGTTGTTTTAATATAAACTTCAGTTGTTTTAATTCAAACTTCAGTTTTAATATAAACTTCAGTTGTTTTAATTCAAACTTCAGTTGTTTTAATATAAACTTCAGTTGTTTTAATTCAAACTTCAGTTGTTTTAATATAAACTTCAGTTGTTTTAATTCAAACTTCAGTTGTTTTAATATAAACTTCAGTTGTTTTAATTCAAACTTCAGTTGTTTTAATATAAACTTCAGTTGTTTTAATATAAACTTCAGTTGTTTTAATATAAACTTCAGTTGTTTTAATTCAAACTTCAGTTGTTTTAATATAAACTTCAGTTGTTTTAATTCAAACTTCAGTTGTTTTAATATAAACTTCAGTTGTTTTAATATAAACTTCAGTTGTTTTAATTCAAACTTCAGTTGTTTTAATATAAACTTCAGTTGTTTTAATTCAAACTTCAGTTGTATTAATTCAAACTTCAGTTGTTTTAATATAAACTTCAGTTGTTTTAATATAAACTTCAGTTGTTTTAATTCAAACTTCAGTTGTTTTAATATAAACTTCAGTTGTTTTAATATAAACTTCAGTTTTAATTCAAACTTCAGTTTTAATATAAACTTCAGTTGTTTTAATTCAAACTTCAGTTGTTTTAATTCAAACTTCAGTTGTTTTAATATAAACTTCAGTTGTTTTAATTCAAACTTCAGTTGTTTTAATTTGAGATTCACTTGTTTTAATTTGAAGTTCAGTTGTTTTAATTTGAGATTCACTTGTTTTAATTTGAAGTTCAGTTGTTTTAATTCAAACTTCAGTTGTTTTAATATAAACTTCAGTTGTTTTAATTCAAACTTCAGTTGTTTTAATATAAACTTCAGTTGTTTTAATTTGAAGTTCAGTTGTTTTAATTTGAAGTTCAGTTGTTTTAATTCAAACTTCAGTTGTTTTAATTTGAAGTTCACTTGTTTTAATTTGAAGTTCACTTGTTTTAATTTGAAGTTCACTTGTTTTAATTTGAGATTCACTTGTTTTAATTTGAAGTTCAGTTGTTTTAATTTGAGATTCACTTGTTTTAATTTGAAGTTCAGTTGTTTTAATTTGAAGTTCAGTTGTTTTAATTTGAAGTTCAGTTGTTTTAATTTGAGATTCACATGTTTTAATTTGAAGTTCAGTTGTTTTAATTTGAGATTCACTTGTTTTAATTTGAAGTTCAGTTGTTTTAATTTGAAGTTCACTTGTTTTAATTTGAAGTTCAGTTGTTTTAATTTGAGATTCACTTGTTTTAATTTGAAGTTCAGTTGTTTTAATTTGAGATTCACTTGTTTTAATTTGAAGTTCAGTTGTTTTAATTTGAAGTTCAGTTGTTTTAATTTGAAGTTCAGTTGTTTTAATTTGAGATTCACTTGTTTTAATTTGAAGTTCAGTTTTAATTTGAAGTTCAGTTGTTTTAATTTGAAGTTCAGTTGTTTTAATTTGAGATTCACTTGTTTTAATTTGAAGTTCAGTTGTTTTAATTTGAGATTCACTTGTTTTAATTTGAAGTTCAGTTGTTTTAATTTGAAGTACAGTTGTTTTAATTTGAAGTTCAGTTGTTTTAATTTGAGATTCACTTGTTTTAATTTGAAGTTCAGTTGTTTTAATTTGAGATTCACTTGTTTTAATTTGAAGTTAAGTTGTTTTAATTTAAGTTCAGTTGTTTTAATTTGAAGTTCAGTTGTTTTAATTTGAAGTTCAGTTGTTTTAATTTGAAGTTCAGTTGTTTTAATTTGAAGTTCAGTTTTAATTTGAAGTTCAGTTTTAATTTGAAGTTCAGTTGTTTTAATTTGAGATTCACTTGTTTTAATTTGAGATTCACTTGTTTTAATTTGAGATTCTTGTTTTAATTTGAGATTCACTTGTTTTAATTTGAGATTCACTTGTTTTGATTTGAGGTTCACTTGTTTTAATTTGAGAGTGAAAAGGTGTAGGTATTCATTCTCTGCCTCCCCCTTCCCCTTCCCTGCCATTCGTTACCACCACGCAGAGGCGTAGTTAGGCCTGGGCATTGGGTTGTGTAGCCCCGAATGTTTTATGAATAGCCCCGGACATAGACCACTGTATAGCTGGACTGCGCACAGAATATCGGCCTGTTGCACATGGGCCTGAACTTGCCCTGAAGTCGGAGGGCCGCTCGGATTCATATATATATATACGCATCATATAGACTGGTTTATCAGTATATATGATATACTGTAATCTTCGTAAATGTTTGTTCTATAATATTATCAAATAAAAAACAGTAAAACACGGTAAAGAAATGTCATTACGAGACTATGAAGAAATATGCATTCACTTCAACTCTTCGCCATTTAAAACTTTACGAGTCAACTTTTATTATGAAGGGTATCAATAGAAGCGCTATTGTATTAGCTTTCCATTGCTATATTTCGTTATCTGATAAATGAATTAGAACCATGCATAAATTAGCGTTAAATAAATAAATAAAATCATCAATCGGGTAATTTTCCCGATTGATGAGGTTATTTATTTAGTTAACGCTAATTTATACATGGTGATAATTCATTTACCAGAAAACGAAACATATAAGTAAATAAGATAAGCTCTGACTGGGCCAACATAAGATTGTAGTAAAAAACAAGATATTTGGTTAGATGTTACTTAGCGTATGCTGATGGCATCCTTTTTCTGAGCAGGACATGAGAGAGGTGGAGAGAACAGAGGAGATGAGGAGTGCATGACAGAGGAGACACCAAAATACCTTTTGGAGAGGTGAAGAAGAGAATATCAGATGGACAAGACAAAGAGTTAACAGAAGTGCATTTTTTTCGAAGTGCATTTTTGTGTGTCCTTGGCCAGTCCTTTGTGATGTAAAAAAAAAAGTAGTTCTAAGACCGAGGTTGGTGAGATTTCAGTACTGAACAAAGCATTGGGAATATACAATCTATAGGACTGCTTCATCACGCCAAAGCTCTTTTTCTTAGGGTTTTACTCCTACTGATGAAAATATAAATAATAACAAAGTTGAACCCCAACTCAGATTGTCTTCATTTTATTTTAATTTAATGTTTGGAAAGTTATCCTAAGCAAATTACCGGAGCCTTTTGGTAGCGCACAGTGTCTCACATCTTATAGTCATTATACTCATAAATATATTGTAAATTATCCTGTAAAAATGTAAAGATCTCTTGGCTGGACTAAGCCCCCAATGTTGCAAGATCCTAAATACGCCTCTGTCTCTACTTCTAGGTGTTCATTATCTCCCCCCCCCCCCTTCCCTGCCCTGCCATGCATTACCATACTTCTAGGCTCTCATTCTCTGCCTCCTCCCCGCCAGGCATCAACAGCATCTCAAGAGAGCGGCTGTCCCAACACAGACCCCCTGGACACGGCCACCGCCACCCTGCCGTTGAGGACACTGTACAGTAAAACCGCTCGTATTCGGACACTCATTATTCGGACCTCTTTTTTTTATTTTTTTATATTTTTTTTTATTAAAGGGCAGGTACTATGTTAAACTATGTAAAACTCCTGTACAGTACTGTATTGTGTATTTTTAATGTAGATTTATTTATTTATATGATTTATCTCATGTTTATTGATATTTGCATGACTTAGAAATTTTCTATATTCACCTAGATTTTTTTATTTTTTTATCCTTATTTTATCCCTGCATTATTCGGATCCTTGTATTACTCGGACCACTCTTTGGCCCAATTAGTCCGAATACGAGAGGGTTTACTGTATACTGAACCGGAGGATGTTGGTTGGGGTAAGAGAGAGATAGAGAGAGACTCACAATTTATCATCACATATTCCTTTGTCATTGAAAAATCGCAGAATCAAGCAACAGAAGAGAAGGAATCCGTGTATAAAATGTACCTAATATAACTATCTAATATTATAACTGTACCTAGCCAATATTTCACTTAGCCTTACCTGACCTAATAGAAATAATATCTCCACTAACCCACATGACCTGACCTCCCATTCCCTCCTCCCCCTTGTGTGCAGGAGTAGAGCCAGTCTCGTGCGAGGTCTGTGGGGGCGTCACTGGCAGTTGGCTTGGGGGCGTCACTGGGGAGTCTGTGGGGCGTAGGGAGAGGTCTGTGGGCGTCACTTGGTATGGGTCATGTGGGGGTGTCACTGGGAGGGTCTGGTGGCGTCACTGGAAGGGTCTGTTGGGCGTCACTGGGAGGTCTGTGGAGCGTATTGGGAGGGTCTGTGGGGGCGTCACTGGGAGGGTCTGTGGGGGTGTCACTGGGAGGGTCTGTGGGGGCGTCACTGGGAGGGTCTGTGGGGGCGTCACTGGGAGGAGTACGGGCGTGGGGTCACCATGTACCGCACTGTGGAGACGCTGAGGCTGGTGGTGGAGGGGCTGCCGGGCTCTGTGTGGAGGGAGGTGTGGAGGATCTGCTCAGGTGGGAGGTGCGGATGTGAGTGTAAGTTAGTGGTTTTTTCGATTTTGTGAGTTTTTTCGTTTTGTGATTTTTGTCTTCATACTTTTTTTGTTCTGTCTTTCTTGTTAGCCTCAAATGTGGCACTTTTGAAACTTTATTTCGTTGAAGTGGTTTTTATTATTTTTTTTTTTTTTCTTTTTGTACTGGTGTGGGAATGTGTTGGCCTCATATTTGTACTGTTATAGCATATCCTTATAAATTTGTACTGTTTACTATTGCATGCATGTTTTTTAGGTTCATACTTGCCGGGGCCATCAACGATAATCAAGGTATATATATATAATTATTTAACCCCTTGCCATTAACTATTGCATCATTACTATTACTTACATGTTATTTCTTCACAACCTTTAGGGGCCATTAACGAGCAGGCCACGAGCCCCGGCCACTACGAGCAGGTGGTAGCGGAGGGGCTGAAGTGCGGCGGCCCGGCCAACGAGGAGACAGCGCGACCTGCACCGCTACCTGCCCGAACACCCAGCCTTGCAGCGACACGGGCATCTCGGCGCTGCGTCTGTGCCTACGCCTGGAGGAACCCCGCCATGGGTGAGCCACGGAGAGGGAGGCATTTATTTACTTTGACACCATTTTTACTTACTGTTATGTAGGGATGGGATTAGCTGCTATAGTCATTGTGTGTTGTGTTTAGGTGCAGAGGAACAGTTATGAGTCATTTTGGTGAGGAATGAAATTATTGTTAGGCTGCTTACTACTACTACAGGTTTTGCCCCATAGGATGATAACTTCTTTGGGAACTTAAGAGAATATAGGGACTGCACTGTTATGTAGGGATGGGATTAGCTGCTATATCATAAGAACAGTACTAAGTGTTGTACTAAGAAGTGGTAACATATTCAGAGGACCAACATGGTATAGCATTAACACTGTGACTACCAAAGCTCTACTACTTCATATGGGTCATTGCAAAAGGGGTATTTGTAAGTTTGATTAATTTCTATTCGGAGGATCAACAGCGTATATTGGTTTAACACCGTGACTACCAAAGCTCCACTATTTCATCTGGGTCATTGCAAAGAGGTATTTATACGTTAGATTGAGTTTTATTTGCACCACCATCACCACTACACAGACCTTCCCCCACCACCACCACCACACTACACAGACCTTCCCTCCTACACCCCCAGGCTACTGTCAGGCCATGAACATCGCTGCTGCTGGTGTGCTGCAACGAGGAGGCGGCATTCTGGCTCCTGGCGGCCCTCAGCGAGCGCCTCCTCCCAGACCACTACAACACCCGGGTCATCGGCGCCTTGGTGAACCAGGGGGTGCTGGAGAACCTCTGACTGGACCACATGCCGGGCCTCCACACGCGCCTCTCCCAGCTGGGCGTTGTCTCAGCAGAAGTGGAGGAGACAGCGGTGGAGGCAGAGGAATATTTTGACGGCATGGATGAGGAGACAAACAAAGGTCAGGTGAATCTTGCCCTCAGCCTCCAAAAAAGGTCAGCAAATCCTCTGACCTTCCTTGACCTCTCTCTTACAATGTGGTCATGTTTTAATAATAACAAGTTCATTGTTATATTTAGTTGTTTCAGTGACTTGATTTGTGTTTGATTGTAGGTATTGTGTGTTATTCACCCATGGTCTTGTCCCCGCGAGCTGGCTCTCTAATCTCCCTGGTGTCGCTGTCCTGCTTCCTCGCTCTGTTCCTCAGTGTGATGCCCTTCAAGGCGGCCGTACACGTGGTGGACTGTTTCTTCCACGACGGGGCACGTGTGGTGGTCATGGTGGCGCTGGCACCATCCTCGGCGCCAACCAGGAACGTCGGAAGCGGTGCGGCAACGAGGGCGAGGCCATGATGGTGTTGTCCGAGTACCTTGGGGCCGTCACCATCCCCGGGAGTCGCTACGGCCGGTGGAGGGCCAGCGTGGCGGATGAGGGGCAGGTGAACGTGGTAGGGCTGCTCGAGGGTGCGTTTTCTTCTCTGCGTCTCCGATTATTTGCCAGAACACTAAAAAAGAACACAAAAACATTAATCAGGTGTTGTGATATTGATGACAGTGGCAAAGAATGTATTAAGCATCTCCACATGACAATTAACGTTGACCACTTGCACAGCTTCCTTATTCTCTTTACTAAGGGCCGTACCAAGAGTGATGATGAAGGTCCAATGACGAACGACTGAGGAAGGCTACCATAATAGGGATATTTTTTGGAACAAGAGCAACTACGACGGTCGGCACGAACCGTGTCTTCGACCGTGACCTTCAACCGTCGTCGCTGCTCCTCGTTCCGAAAAATATCCCTTTTATGGTAGCCTTCCTCGGTGGTTGGTCATTGGCCCTTCATCATCACTCTTGGTACAGCCCTTAGTGTACATCTGTGTAAAAGTGCAGATGGAGGTAGTTAGGTTAAGATGGATCATTTCAATGTTGGAATACTACATAACACTTGTTTCAATAGACTTTTTATGCACACCCACACACTTTTCTTCTTTCTGTTTAACAAAAGATTTTCCAATGATATCTTGTTGGTTGAACAACAACTGATGATACGTTTCCAACTCTCTCTATTCATGATCCACTCACACTTAAGTTAATATATAGATAGGATGTCAATGCAGGTTTAGCAGAGATTATTGAAGCAGGGTTGCACAAGATGCCAAAGACACACACATGAACATACAGCTTCCACCTATCTGATGCCACAAATTGTGACTGGAGAGGGAAATGCTGTATGCATACATACAAGACACACACACACACACTACCGTAGCGTGGGCTCCTAGACATCCTGGCCTGGGTCTCAAATTGATGGCATCACAAGAGTAGCAGATTTTACGATTTTCAGTGTATGGAAATGTTGTACTCTTACCCGATATTACCAAGCTAACAGATGATATTTAGGAAAACTGAGCCTTCCAAATCGTGTTCATGATACATTGCTGCAAAAGTTTTATCATGAACATAAACACAATGGAAGGCTGTGTTCCTAAATATCATCTGTTAGCTTGGTAATATCGGGTAAGAGTACAACATTTCTACACTGAAAACCGTAAAATACGCCTCTCTTGTGACGCCATCAACCCGAGACCCAGGCTGGGATGTCTCGGAGGCCACGACCATAACCTTGCTTACTCTCCCTCTCTCTCTCTTATGGTCCTCTCTCTCTCTCTCTCTCTTCTCTCTCTCTCTCTCTCTCTCTTACTTCTGCGGTTTTCTGCTGCAAGACTCCCGACACACTGTTATAAGAAACTTTTTAAGAATTCCCGACACTGAGAGCTGGGATTAAAGCTCAACCAATCATACTAACGTTTTGCTGAGTGAGGAAATAACTATAACTTTGGAACTAAAGAGAATATTAAGTGTTCATAGAGGGATTGTTTTAGGCATGCCACACTACAGTAAAACCTCTCGTATTCGGACCTTCTCCTTTTTTTTTGTTTTTTTTAGGGGTTGAAATTACCAAACTAATATACACCTAGAATTTTTTTTTTTTTTTTAATAATAATTTTTTTATACCCCCCATTATTCGGATCCTTGCATTACTCGGACCACTCCTTGGCCCAATTAGTCCCAATATGAGAGGTTTTACTGTATGTTCTTTATGTAGGAAGATGACATAACCTTACTACCGTAGACAACACTATAGTCGCCAGTCACTCGCCACTGCACTAATGTCGCCAGGCACAATATATTACAAATTTTAGCATCACTACAGCTTTGTATGTGCCACTGAAAACATGTAGTGTGATGTACATAATATAAACTACTGTGCATTCCTCTTCAGTGACACATACAAGTCTGTAGTGATGCTAAAATTCGTAATATATTGTGCCTGGCGACATTAGTGCAGTGGCGAGTGACTGGCGACTATAGTGTTATCTACGGTAGAATACAAGCCCTGCAGGGTATAAATCTAAAAGGACTTCTCACTTTTATAACTTTTGCTCACCAAGTATAGCATAACAAAATGTACAGTGTCATATTTACCCTTTGTGAATCAGGAATTGGCTTTTTCCTGTGTTTCTTGGTGCATCAAGACATGGTGAGGTGTGACTCTTGATTGTGGTGTGCAGTGGAGGGTGTCAGGTGAGCTGGAGACGGGCCAAGGTCAAGGTCAGGTCAGGTCAAACATACAACCCTTGGTCACTCTTGTTATGACGTGGCTGCTGGCTGTCTGGTCTGGGGGCGTGCTGGCTGTATATTTCCTCCCTTCGGCCATTCTTGTATATGCTACAATGTAAAAACCATGATTATATATTTATATGCTATTAAACTTGATTAGTTATTAACCCAACCCCTTCACGCCCAGATCTTTCCTTGGCTATATAAAAATTGTCTGTTGTCGAGCCATAAAATAACGAAGTCACTGAATATACCAAATTAGTTAGTGGACAAGGATACTAAACAGGTCATAGCTATAAAATATTGCTTATATTCACTAAAAATCGTCTAATGGCACCCAAATTACAATGGAAATTACGTTCTGGGTCTCAAGGGGTTAAGAATAGTTTGAAAATGTTTAATGCAACTTCATACAGTCTGCGCGGATAATCAGTGCACGCCTCCGAAGAGCTAACGTTTGCACGTATGAGGCACCATGTTTATAACAAAATAATGTAGAATATCAACACTTACAATTGTAGTTAGTATTTCGTTGCGTAGCCCTTGCTCTTGGTGACCCTTTGAAGGCAACGTGGTACACTGTCACCAAGATTTTGAAGGAACTCAGGCTTAAATTCTTCCCAACACTTTCGGAGCTCCATTTCAAGCTTGGGGAGTGTAGAGGTGTCACGTGAGCGGAGTTTGCCTTTAATGATGGCCCAAAGATTTTCTATGGGCGATATATCGGGACCTGGCCAGTCATCTATTCTCCCAATCTTGCAGTCATCAAGCCTTGTCATCAAGCAGTCTATCACATCTCGAGCTGTGTGGCAGGATGTTCCATCCTGTTGGAAAATCTGTGCCTGTGTCTTTTCAAAGCAGTCCTCCAGGTGGTCATTTAAAAGATCAAAATACACCACTTCGTTAACAGTTGTGTTCTTTGGGAAAACAACTAAGTTCCCAATACCATAAAAAGAAAAGCAACCCCACACCATTAAACTGGGAGGGTGTTTTGTGGTCTTTCGTGTGTAGCGAGGCTCGGTGAGGTCTGAGCCGGGGCGACGGTACACTTTTGCTGGTCCTCCTCCACTCACACAAAATGTGCTTTCGTCACTCCACAGCACAGCCCGCCACTTGTCGAGAGGCCAATCTCTGTATTTCTTTGCAAAGTTAAGTCTTTTCTTCCTCTGCCGGTCATTTATCAGTGGCTTATTCCGCGCCCGGTAACACCTGTAGCCAAGGTCACGTTTCAAAGTTTCCTATACAGTACGAAGCGACACATTACCAAGAAGAGTATGATTTTGTTCCTTCAGTTCTCTGGCTGTAAGGCTGGGATTGGCATCAAGCTGTCGCCTTAACATGTTCCTGGTTCTGTTACACGTTTTTTTTTGTTTCCCCGGTTGTTTTTTTGGGAGCGGGAGATTCACCTCTCCGCCAGCCTTAAATCGACAGATCAAATTTTGCACTGTTCTAAGCTTTAGTCCTTTAAGCTTGCAAATGTCCTTATTATTGATCCCAGCCTTGTAAAGATCAATGATTGCTTGAATCGTTGTGCCATCCGTATGTTTTCCACCCATTATGTAATCCAGCAAAAACACGGGATGTAGGGGAACGCTGGAGGCTATAAGTTCAAAATCATGCAAACTGTCAACCGCCTATGGAGGGAGGAGAGCCTCCCACACACCGGTGAGTGTGCAAGATGATGTACGTCGCTGTCAGACATACGATTCATGCCTTCTGCATTTTTTTATAGCATGGGAAGCAACTTTAAATCTGCGCGGTAAATCTCGATGAACGGATTCTGGCTCAGAGATAATCCGCGCAAGCCTGTAGAAGAGAAAAACTATGATTAAATTATTATATTAAAATTAATATAATTAAAGCTACAATTGGTGCACAGGTGGATGTTGAACCACTGATTGCTGGTAAAAAAAAGTATATGTAATTTTTTAATGTATGAAATATATGAATGCTCTCCTTCCTTCCATGTATATGTGGGTCTGTTATTCTCTTTATATACAGAATATACCGTAATTATGATGCAGCCCTAATTAGAAGTATTTTCTCTACATACTATTATATTGATCTGATAGTTTTGTGAATTATGGTGTAGTGACTGACTCACTCTCTCTCCCCCCATAGGTGGGCGCGTGCGCTCTGAATTTGTGTTCCGTGTTTTGGTACGCACTACCAAAATTCGGAGCGCGAAAATCTGAACTGGGAGCGCAGAGCGCAACTTGAATTTTGCGCTCCTTTCGGCGCTCCAATCGAAGACGACTTTTCCTAAAAAAATTCAGCGGCAACAATGCGCACGGTTTAGTAAATAGCAGCCCGGCAAAGCGCTGCCAACCCGGGGCCGGATACTCAAAAGTTACTTGTGTCGGTCACTGGAGTTGGTGGCAAGTGCACAGTCTTTCTTTGACCTGTGGCAACAAGTCCCAGTCACGTCCAGGCGTGTGGTTCTGTTACACGTGCTCTCGGCGTGCTCGCCACTAGTTTCCCAGCTCGGCGGAATTAGTGCCGAGGACTTAAAGGACGGGTTATCTTTTTGTGGATTTTACTGTGTTGTGGCTTACTGCTTTGCTACATCATTGATCATTAAGAACTATTTTGATAATAATAATTTATTTAAAATTTCACAAACTCAGTAAAAACAAAGCTACCGTACATAGGAGTCATTGTATAAATGACAAAACAATGATAACCTCAGTGTGCAGGCAGGGACGTACTGGGTTATCCATATAAAATGTAAATATTGATTCATGAGATGAGATCATTTTCAATTTGTGCGAGTTTTAATTTAATGTTTCAAGTTTAAAGGACTTAAAGTACGGATTATCTTTTTGTGCCTTTTACTGTGTTGTGGGAGTTACTGTGTTGTGGGTTCAAGGAGGAGGAGGACCAGGAGATGGAGCCAGGAGGACTAAAAAGGACTCAAGGACTCGCCACAGACTACTTTAACTTGTGATTTTTTTGTTAGACAGTGATTTTTTGGCTTGACAGTACAATTTTTTCATAATATATAAGGTAAATAACTTCTAGAAGCATTTTTTTTTATTATATAGCTATTTTTTGGGAGCGCTGAGCGCAGCGCGCAGCGGCCGCACACAGCCCCCGACATTCCCCCCTCCCCCCGCAGCCACGCCACCGGCTATAGCCAATCTGACGTTATATAAGGTACAAAGATAACGAGGCAACAGCCATTACTTTGCAGGGAGGACTAAACAACTTCAAATCACACGTAAGCTCTCACTCACTCCCTCCCTCTCACAGTGGCGCCGCCAAGACATGGTGACAGGGGTGGCCAAGGTTGGACACAGATCTAGTGTGGGGTGGCCATGGCATAGCCGTTGAAAAGAAATGGTTGAAGTTTCCTTAGACCTCTGACTCAGATCTGGCTGGGGTGGCCAATGAGATTTCAGATCCGCCACAGCCCACTTATGCCTCTCACTCCCTCCCTAGCTCTCCACTACCTGACGCTGCACAAATATGAACAACAGCAACCAAATAGAGCGGTTTGGCCAAAATTCCTCCCCTACCTCCTCCCAGCTGTCTGCCCACACGTCTTTCTTCCTCCTCCCCCTGACTCCCAGGCCCAGCTGCCCTGCACACACGCCCTGCCTGATCGCTGGCGCGCCCTCCACTGTCGCTCGGACCGGAATACTCAAGGAAGTCGACACTGCTTCGAAACACTAAACCTTTCCCTTATTTCCTTCCCACGCCCTGACCTGTTGACCTTTGACCAATAATTCTTGACCTGTAACGTTATCTAAGTCTTAAATGTTAGTAAATGTGAGTTAGTAATAGTGTTGGTATAGTTTTGTAGCATGTTTTTTAAAGCATATATTGATAGGGTTCGTTAGCACTTCGAGCTCGTTAACAACGTCGCAGAGGATTGTGGGTGGAATATCTTTTATTTTCTATTTTTTGCTACGTAGTTTGTGGGTTGTTAAAGGACTAGATTGCTTTGGTAGCAGTGGCGTATATATATATATATATATATATATATATATATATATATATATATATATATATATATATACGCATCTATCAACGGGGGGGGGGCACAGCTGAGTATGGGGGGAGGGGCACTATAGTATATTTTTGTAACGAGGTGAAAAATGCTGCCCCCTTGCTGCTTACTGACTGATATATTTGATGCCAGGAGAAGGGAATTGTATGGTTCTTCTAAATTATAGTTGTATTTTATCATAGTTAACCATATTATCAGGTAAGCAGAGGCATATTTTTCAGCACAAGACCTTATGATGGAATGGAATTTTCGCCTCGTTAAAAAAAAATAGATTAGTCAAACAGGCCATGGCCAGTGGGGACACCGGATTCTCATGGGGGGGGGGTACATACCACACCCCCCCGTAGCTACGCCACTGACAGTAACTGTGGCTCGTTATGGAGTGATAAACGTTAAGGTTACGTGGTGCCAGGGGGTATTTAGGATCTTGCAACATTGGGGGCTTAGTCCAGCCAAGAGATCTTTACATTTTTACAGGATAGTTTACAATATATTTATGAGTATAATGAATACAAGATGTGAGACACTGTGCGCTACCAAAAGGCTCCGGTAATTTGCTTAGGATAACTTTCCAAACATTAAATTAAAATAAAATGAAGACAATCTGAGTTGGGGTTCAACTTCGTTATTATTTATATTTTCATCAGTAGGAGTAAAACCCTAAGAAAAAGAGCTTTGGCGTGATGAAGCAGTCCTATAGATTGTATATTCCCAATGCTTTGTTCAGTACTGAAATCTCACCAACCTCGGTCTTAGAACTACTTTTTTTTTTTTTTTTTTTTTTTTTACATCACAAAGGACTGGCCAAGGATACACAAAAACGCACTTCGAAAAAAATGCACTTTGAAAAAATGCACTTCGAAAAAATGCACTTTGAAAAAAATGCACTTTGAAACAAATGCACTGAAAAAATGCACTTCGAAAAAAATGCACTTTGAAAAAATGCACTTCGAAAAAATGCACTTTGAAAAAAATGCCCTTTGAGAAAAATGCACTTTGAAAAAAATGCACTTTGAAACAAATGCACTGAAAAAAATGCACTTTGAAAAAAATGCACTTTGAAACAAATGCACTTTGAAACAAATGCACTGAAAAAAATGCACTTTGAAAAAAATGCACTTTGAAAAAATGCACTTTGAAACAAATGCACTGAAAAAAAAGCACTTTGAAAAATGCACTTTGAAAAAATGCACTTTAAAAAAATGCACTTCGAAAAAATGCATTTTGAAAAAATGCCCTTAAAAAAAATCCCTTTGAAAAAAATCACTGAAAAAAATGCACTTTGAAAAAAATGCCCTTTGAAAAAAATGCACTTTAAAAAAAAATGCACTGAAAAAATGCCTTTGAAAAAATGCACTGAAAAATGCACTTTGAAAAAAATGCCTTGGAAAAAAATGCACTGAAAAAAATGCACTGAAAAAAGCACTTTGAAAAAAATGCACTGAAAAAAATGCACTTTGAAAAAAATGCACTTTGAAAAAATGCACTTTGAAAAACGCACTGAAAAAAATGCACTTTGAAAAAAGCACTGAAAAAATGCACTTTGAAAAAAATGCACTAAAAAAAAATGCACTTTGAAAAAAATGCATTTTGAAAAAAATGCACTTTGAAAAAAATGCACTGAAAAAAATGCACTTTGAAAAAAATGCACTTTGAAAAAATGCACTGAAAAAAAATGCACTTGAAAAAAATGCACTTTGAAAAAATGCACTGAAAAAAATGCACTGAAAAAAATGCACTTTAAAAAAAATGCACTTTGAAAAAAATGCACTGAAAAAATGCACTGAAAAAATGCCTTTAAAAAAAATGCATTTTGAAAAAATGCACTTTGAAAAAATGCACTTTGAAAAAAATGCACTGAAAAAAATGCACTTTGAAAAAAATGCACTTTGAAAAAAATGCACTGAAAAAAATGCACTTTGAAAAAATGCACTTTGAAAAAATGCACTTTGAAAAAAATCCCACTTTGAAAAAAATGCACTGAAAAAAATGCACTTTAAAAAAAAATGTACTTTGAAAAAAATGCACTGAAAAAAATGCACTTTGAAAAAAATGCACTTTGAAAAAAAATGCACTTTGAAAAAAATGCACTGAAAAAATGCACTTTGAAAAAAATGCACTGAAAAAAATGCACTGAAAAAAATGCCTTTAAAAAAAATGCACTTTAAAAAAAATCCCACTTTGAAAAAAATGCACTTTGAAAAAATGCACTTTGAAAAAAATGCATTTTGAAAAAAATGCACTTTGAAAAAATGCACTTGAAAAAAAATGCCACTTTGAAAAAAATGCACTTTGAAAAAAATGCACTTTGAAAAAAATGCATTTTGGGAAAAAAATGCACTTTGAAACAAATGCACTTTGAAACAAATGCACTGAAAAAAATGCACTGAAAAAAATGCACTTTGAAAAAATGCACTTTGAAAAAATGCACTTCGAAAAAATGCACTTTTGAAAAAAATGCCCTTTGAAAAAAGCACTTCGAAAAAATGCATTTTGAAAAAATGCCCTTTGAAAAAAATGCATTTTGAAAAAAATGCCCTTTGAAAAAAATGCACTTTAAAAAAAATGCCCCTGAAAAAATGCACTTTGAAAAAATGCCCTTTGAAAAAAATGCATTTTGAAAAAATGCACTGAAAAAAATGCACTGAAAAAAATGCACTTTGAAAAAAATGCCCTTTGAAAAAAATGCACTGAAAAAAAATGCACTGAAAAAATGCACTTTGAAAAAAATGCACTGAAAAAAAATGCACTTTGAAAAAAATGCACTTTGAAAAAAATGCACTGAAAAAATGCACTGAAAAAATGCACTGAAAAAAATGCACTTTGAAAAAAATGCACTGAAAAAATGCACTTTGAAAAAAATGCACTGAAAAAAATGCACTTTGAAAAAAAATGCACTTTAAAAAAAAATGCACTTTGAAAAAAATGCACTTTGAAAAAAATGCACTGAAAAAAAAATGCACTTTGAAAAAAATGCACTTTGAAAAAAATGCACTGAAAAAAATGCACTTTGAAAAAAATGCACTTTGAAAAAATGCATTTTGAAAAAATGCACTTTGAAAAAAATGCACTGAAAAAATGCACTTTGAAAAAAATGTACTTTGAAAAAATGCACTGAAAAAAATGCACTTTAAAAAAAATGCACTTTAAAAAAAAATGCACTTTGAAAAAAATGCACTGAAAAAAATGCACTTTGAAAAAAATGCACTGAAAAAAATGCACTGAAAAAAATGCACTTTAAAAAAAATGCACTTTGAAAAAAATGCATTTTAAAAAAAATGCACTTTGAAAAAATGCACTGAAAAAAATGCACTTTGAAAAAAATGCACTTTGAAAAAAAGGCACTTTGAAAAAAATGCACTGAAAAAAATGCACTTTAAAAAAAATGCCCTTTGAAAAAATGCACTGAAAAAATGCACTGAAAAAAATGCACTGAAAAAAAGGGCACTTTGAAAAAAATGCACTTTGAAAAAAATGCACTGAAAAAAATGAAACTGAAAAAAATGCACTTTGAAAAAAAATGCACTGAAAAAATGCACTTTGAAAAAAATGCACTGAAAAAAATGCACTTTGAAAAAAATGCACTTTGAAAAAATGCATTTTGAAAAAATGCACTTTGAAAAAAATGCACTAAAAAAAAATGCACTTTGAAAAAAATGCACTTTGAAAAAAATGCACTGAAAAAAATGCATTTTTAAAAAAAATGCACTTTGAAAAAATGCACTTTGAAAAAAATGCACTTGAAAAAAATGCACTTTTGAAAAAAATGTACTTTGAAAAAAATGCACTAAAAAAAAATGCACTTTGAAAAAATGCATTTTGAAAAAAATGCACTTTGAAAAAAATGCACTGAAAAAAATGCACTTTGAAAAAAATGCACTGAAAAAAATGCACTAAAAAAAAATGCACTTTAAAAAAAATGCACTTTGAAAAAATGCACTTGAAAAAATGCACTTTGAAAAAAATGCACTTTGAAAAAAAATGCACTTTGAAAAAAATGCACTTTGAAAAAAATGCACTTTGAAAAAATGCACTTTGAACAAAATGCACTTTGAAAAAAAGCACTTTGAAAAAATGCACTTTAAAAAAAAATGCACTTTGAAAAAAATGCACTTTGAAAAAATGCCTTTGAAACAAATGCATTGAAAAAATGCACTGAAAAAATGCACTTTGAAAAAAATGCACTTTGAAAAATGCATTTTCGAAAAAATGCACTTTGAAAAAAATGCCCTTTAAAAAAAATGCCTTTGAAAAAAATGCCCTTTGAAAAAAATGCACTTTGAAAAAAATGCACTGAAAAAAATGCACTTTGAAAAAATGCCCTTTGAAAAAAATGCACTTTGAAAAAAATGCACTGAAAAAAATGCACTTTGAAAAAAATGCACTGAAAAAATGCACTTTGAAAAAAATGCCCTTTGAAAAAATGCACTGAAAAAATGCACTGAAAAAATGCACTTTGAAAAAAATGCACTGAAAAAATGCACTTTGAAAAAATGCACTTTGAAAAAAATGCACTAAAAAAATGCACTGAAAAAAATGCACTTTGAAAAAAATGCACTGAAAAAAAATGCACTTTGAAAAAAATGCACTGAAAAAATGCACTTTGAAAAAATGCACTTTAAAAAAAAATGCACTTTGAAAAAAATGCACTTTAAAAAAAATGCACTGAAAAAATGCACTTTGAAAAAAGCACTTTGAAAAAAATGCACTGAAAAAAATGCACTTTGAAAAAAATGCACTTTGAAAAAATGCATTTTGAAAAAAATGCACTGAAAAAATGCACTTTGAAAAAAATCCCCTTTTGAAAAAATGCACTTTGAAAAAATGCACTAAAAAAAAATGCACTTTGAAAAAAATGCCCTTTGAAAAAAATGCACTTTGAAAAAAATGCACTGAAAAAATGCACTTTGAAAAAAATGCACTGAAAAAAATGCACTTTGAAAAAATGCATTTTGAAAAAAATCACTGAAAAAATGCACTTTGAAAAAAATGCACTTTGAAAAAATGCACTTTGAAAAAATGCACTGAAAAAAATGCACTTTGAAAAAAATGCCCTTTGAAAAAATGCATTTTGAAAAAATGCACTGAAAAAATGCACTTTGAAAAAATGCCCTTTGAAAAAAATGCACTTTGAAAAAATGCACTAAAAAAAATGCACTTTGAAAAAAATGCACTGAAAAAATTTGCATTTTGAAAAAAATGCCCTTTGAAAAAAATGCACTAAAAAAAAATGCACTGAAAAAAATCCCACTTTGAAAAAAATGCACTGAAAAAAATGCACTTTGAAAAAATGCACTGAAAAAAATGCACTTTGAAAAAATGCACTTTGAAAAAAATGCACTTTGAAAAAAATGCACTGAAAAAAATGCACTTGAAAAAAATGTACTTTGAAAAAAATGCACTGAAAAAAATGCACTTTGAAAAAATGCACTTTAAAAAAAAATGCACTTTGAAAAAAATGCACTTTGAAAAAAATGCACTGAAAAAATCCCACTTGAAAAAAATGCCCTTTGAAAAAAATGCACTGAAAAAATGCACTGAAAAAAATGCACTTTGAAAAAAATGCACTAAAAAAAATGCACTTTGAAAAAAATGCACTGAAAAAAAATGCACTTTAAAAAAAAATGCACTTTAAAAAAAAATGCACTTTGAAAAAAAATGCACTGAAAAAATGCACTTTGAAAAAAAAATGTACTTTGAAAAAAATGCACTGAAAAAAAGCACTTTGAAAAAATGCACTTTAAAAAAAAATGCACTTTGAAAAAATGCACTTTAAAAAAAATGCACTGAAAAAAATGCACTTTGAAAAAAATGCACTTTGAAAAAAATGCACTGAAAAAAATGCACTTTGAAAAAATGCACTTTGAAAAAAATGCACTGAAAAAAATTGCACTTTGAAAAAAATGCCCTTTGAAAAAAATGCATTTTGAAAAAAATGCACTGAAAAAAATGCACTTTGAAAAAAATGCCCTTTGAAAAAATGCACTTTGAAAAAAAGCACTGAAAAAAATGCACTTTAAAAAAAATTTCACTGAAAAAATGCACTTTGAAAAAAATCCCCTTTTGAAAAAAAATGCACTGAAAAAAATGACACTGAAAAAATGCACTTTGAAAAATGCACTAAAAAAAATGCACTTTAAAAAAAAATGCATGAAAAAAATGCACTTTAAAAAAAATGCACTTTGAAAGAATGCACTTTGAAAAAAATGCACTTGAAAAAAATGCACTGAAAAAAATGCACTTTGAAAAAAATGTACTTTGAAAAAAATGCACTGAAAAAAATGCACTTTGAAAAAAATGCACTTTGAAAAAAATGCACTTTGAAAAAAATGCACTAAAAAAAAAATGCACTTTGAAAAAAATTCACTGAAAAAAATGCACTCAGAAAAAAATTCACTTTGAAAAAAATGCATTTAGAAAAAAATTCACTTTGAAAAAAATTCACTTTGAAAAAAATGCACTTTGAAAAAAATGCACTTTGAAAAAAATGCACTTTGAAAAAAATGCACTTTGAAAAAATGCACTTTAAAAAAAAATGCATTTTGAAAAAAATGCACTTTGAAAAAATGCACTTTGAAACAAATGCACTTTGAAAAAAAATGCACTGAAAAAAATGCCTGAAAAAAATGCACTTTGAAAAAAATGCATTTTGAAAAAATGCACTTTGAAAAAAATGCCCTTTAAAAAAAATTTGCACTTTGAAAAAAATGCCCTTTGAAAAAATGCACTTTGAAAAAAATGCACTGAAAAAAATCCCACTTTGAAAAAAATGCCCTTTGAAAAAAATGCACTTTGAAAAAAATGCCTGAAAAAAATGCACTTTGAAAAAAATGCACTGAAAAAAATGCACTTTGAAAAAAATGCCCTTTGAAAAAATGCACTGAAAAAAATGCACTGAAAAAAATGCACTTTGAAAAAATGCACTGAAAAAAATGCACTTTGAAAAAAATGCATTTTTGAAAAAATGCACTGAAAAAAATGCACTGAAAAAAATGCACTTTGAAAAAATGCACTGAAAAAATGCACTTAAAAAAAATGCACTGAAAAAAATGCACTTTGAAAAAAATGCACTTTGAAAAAAATGCATTTGAAAAAAATGCACTGAAAAAAATGCACTTTGAAAAAAAACACTTTGAAAAAAATGCACTTTGAAAAAAATGCACTGAAAAAAATGCACTTTGAAAAAAATGCACTTTGAAAAAATGCACTTTGAAAAAAAATGCACTTTGAAAAAAAATGCACTGAAAAAAATGCACTTTGAAAAAAATGTACTTTGAAAAAAATGCACTGAAAAAAATGCACTTTGAAAAAAATCACTTTGAAAAAATGCACTTTGAAAAAAATGCACTGAAAAAAATGCCTTTGAAAAAAATGCACTGAAAAAAAATGCACTGAAAAAAATGCACTTTGAAAAAAGCACTTTGAAAAAAATGCACTTTAAAAAAAATGCACTGAAAAAAATGCACTTTGAAAAAATGCACTTTGAAAAAAATGCACTTTAAAAAAAAATGCACTGAAAAAAATGCACTTTGAAAAAAATGCCCTTTGAAAAAAATGCACTGAAAAAAATGCACTGAAAAAAATGCACTAAAAAAAATGCACTTTGAAAAAAATGCACTTTGAAAAAAATGCACTGAAAAAAATGCACTGAAAAAAATGCACTTTGAAAAAATGCACTGAAAAAAATGCACTTTAAAAAAAATGCACTGAAAAAAATGCACTTTGAAAAAAATGCACTTTGAAAAAAATGCACTTTGAAAAAAATGCACTTTGAAAAAATGCACTGAAAAAAATGCATTTTAAAAAAAAATGCACTTTGAAAAAATGCACTGAAAAAAATCACTTTGAAAAAATGCACTTTGAAAAATGCACTTTGAAAAAAAGCACTTTGAAAAAAATGCACTGAAAAAAATGCACTTTGAAAAAATGTACTTTGAAAAAAATGCACTGAAAAAAATGCATTTTGAAAAAATTGCATTTTGAAAAAAATGCACTTTGAAAAAAATGCACTGAAAAAATGCACTTTGAAAAAAAATGCACTGAAAAAAATGCACTGAAAAAATGCACTTTGAAAAAAATGCACTTTGAAAAAAATGCACTTTGAAAAAAATGCACTTTGAAAAAAATGCACTTGAAAAAATGCACTTTGAAAAAAATGCACTTTGAAAAAAAATGCACTTTGAAAAAATTGCACTTTGAAAAAAATGCACTTTGAAAAAATGCACTTTAAAAAAAATGCACTTTGAAAAAAATGCACTTTGAAAAAAATGCACTTTGAAAAATGCACTTTGAAACAAATGAAATTGAAAAAAATGCCACTAAAAAAAATGCACTTTGAAAAAAAGCACTTTGAAAAATGCACTTCGAAAAAATGCACTTTGAAAAATGCCTTTAAAAAAAAAATGCACTTTGAAAAAAATGCCCTTTGAAAAAAATCCCACTTTGAAAAAAATGCACTGAAAAAAATGCATTTTTGAAAAAATGCCCTTTGAAAAAAATGCACTTTGAAAAAAATGCACTGAAAAAAATGCATTTTAAAAAAAATGCACTGAAAAAAATGCATTTTGAAAAAAATCCCCCTTTGAAAAAAATGCACTGAAAAAAATGCACTGAAAAAATGCATTTTGAAAAAAATGCACTGAAAAAAATGCACTTTGAAAAAAATGCACTTTGAAAAAAATGCACTAAAAAAAAATGCACTGAAAAAAATGCACTTTGAAAAAAATGCACTTTGAAAAAAATGCACTGAAAAAATGCATTTTTGAAAAAAATGCACTTTGAAAAAAATGCACTGAAAAAAATGCACTTTGAAAAAAAATGCACTTTGAAAAAAATGCACTGAAAAAAATGCACTTTAAAAAAAATTGCACTTTGAAAAAAATCACTAAAAAAAATGCACTTTGAAAAAAATGCCCTTTGAAAAAAATGCACTTTGAAAAAAATGCACTGAAAAAATGCACTTTGAAAAAAATGCCCTTTGAAAAAATGCACTTTGAAAAAATGAAACTGAAAAAAAAAATGCACTTTGAAAAAAATGCACTGAAAAAATGCACTTTGAAAAAATGCCCTTTGAAAAAATGCACTGAAAAAATGCACTGAAAAAAATGCACTTTGAAAAAAATGCACTGAAAAAAATGCACTTTGAAAAAATGCACTGAAAAAAATGCACTTTGAAAAAAATGCACTTTGAAAGAATGCACTTTGAAAAAAATGCACTTTGAAAAAAATGCACTGAAAAAAATGCATTTTGAAAAAAATGTACTTTGAAAAAAATGCACTGAAAAAAATGCACTTTGAAAAAATGCATTTTGAAAAAAATGCACTTTGAAAAAATGCACTGAAAAAAATGCACTTTGAAAAAAAGCACTGAAAAAAATGCACTGAAAAAAATGCATTTTGAAAAAAATGCACTTTGAAAAAAATGCACTTTGAAAAAAATGCACTTTGAAAAAAATGCACTTTGAAAAAAATGCACTTTGAAAAAAATGCACTTTGAAAAAAATGCATTTTTAAAAAATGCACTTTGAAAAAAATGCACTTTGAAAAAAATGCATTTTGGAAAAAAATGCACTTTGAAACAAATTGCACTTTGAAAAAAATGCACTGAAAAAAATGCACTGAAAAAAATGCACTTTGAAAAAAAATGCACTTGAAAAAATGCACTTTGAAAAAAATGCCCTTTGAAAAAAATGCACTTTGAAAAAATGCCCTTTAAAAAAAATGCACTTTGAAAAAAATGCACTGAAAAAATGCACTTTGAAAAAAATGCCCTTTAAAAAAAAATGCACTTTGAAAAAAATGCACTGAAAAAAATGCACTTTGAAAAAATGCACTAAAAAAAAAATGCACTTTGAAAAAAATGCCCTTTGAAAAAATGCACTGAAAAAAATGCACTGAAAAAATGCACTTTGAAAAAAATGCACTAAAAAAAATGCACTTTGAAAAAAATGCACTTTGAAAAAAATGCACTGAAAAAAATGCACTGAAAAAAATGCACTGAAAAAAATGCACTTTAAAAAAAAATGCACTGAAAAAAATGCACTTTAAAAAAAATGCACTAAAAAAAATGCACTTTGAAAAAAATTTGCACTTTGAAAAAAATGCACTTTGAAAAAAATGCACTGAAAAAATGCACTTTGAAAAAAATGCCTTTAAAAAAAATGCACTGAAAAAAATGCACTGAAAAAAAATGCACTTTGAAAAAAATGCATTTTGAAAAAAATGCACTTTAAAAAAAAATGCACTTGAAAAAAAATGCACTGAAAAAAATGCACTTTGAAAAAAATGTACTTTGAAAAAAATGCACTGAAAAAAATGCACTTTGAAAAAAATGCACTTTGAAAAAAATGCACTTTGAAAAAATGCACTGAAAAAAATGCACTTTGAAAAAAATGCACTGAAAAAAATGCACTAAAAAAAATGCACTTTGAAAAAAATGCACTTTGAAAAAAATGCACTTTGAAAAAATGCACTGAAAAAATGCATTTTGAAAAAAATGCACTTTGAAAAAAATGCACTTGAAAAAAAGCACTGAAAAAAATGCACCTTTGAAAAAAATTGCCCTTTGAAAAAATGCACTGAAAAAAATGCACTGAAAAAAATGCACTTTGAAAAAAATGCACTGAAAAAAATGCACTTTGAAAAAAATGCACTTGAAAAAATGCACTGAAAAAAATTTGCACTAAAAAAAATGCACTGAAAAAAATGCACTTTGAAAAAATGCACTAAAAAAAATGCACTTTGAAAAAAATGCACTGAAAAAAATGCACTTTGAAAAAATGCACTTTGAAAAAAATGCACTTTGAAAAAAATTGGCACTGAAAAAAAATGCACTTTGAAAAAAATGCACTTTGAAAAAAATGCACTTTGAAAAAAATGCACTGAAAAAAATGCACTTTGAAAAAAATGCACTTTAAAAAAAATGCACTTTGAAAAAAATGCACTTTGAAAAAAATGCACTGAAAAAAATGCACTTTAAAAAAAAATGTATTTGAAAAAAATGCACTGAAAAAAATGCACTTTGAAAAAATGCACTTTGAAAAAAATGCACTTTGAAAAAAATGCACTGAAAAAAATGCACTTTGAAAAAAATGCACTAAAAAAAAATGCACTGAAAAAATGCACTTTGAAAAAAATGCACTTTGAAAAAAATGCACTTTGAAAAAAATGCACTAAAAAAAATGCACTTTGAAAAAATGCACTTTGAAAAAAATGCACTTTGAAAAAAATGCAACTAAAAAAAATGCACTTTGAAAAAAATGCCCTTTGAAAAAAATGCACTGAAAAAAAAAATGCACTGGAAAAAAATGCACTAAAAAAAATGCACTTGAAAAAAATGCACTTTGAAAAAAATGCACTGAAAAAAATGCACTGAAAAAAATGCACTTTGAAAAAAATGCACTAAAAAAAAATGAAACTTTGAAAAAAATGCACTGAAAAAAATGCATTTTGAAAAATGCACTTTGAAAAAATGCACTTTGAAAAAATTGCACTTTGAAAAATGCACTAAAAAAAAATGCACTTTGAAAAAAATGCACTTTGAAAAAAATGAAACTGAAAAAAATGCACTTTGAAAAAAATGCACTTTGAAAAAATGCACTTTAAAAAAATGCACTTTGAAAAAAATCACTGAAAAAAATGCACTTTAAAAAAAATTTTATTTTGAAAAAATGCCTGAAAAAAAATGCACTTTGAAAAAATGCACTTTAAAAAAAAATGCACTTTGAAAAAAATGCACTGAAAAAAATGCACTTTGAAAAAAATGCACTGAAAAAAATGCACTGAAAAAAATGCACTTTGAAAAAAATGCACTTTGAAAAAATGCACTTTGAAAAAAATGCACTTTGAAAAAAATGCACTTTGAAAAAAATGCACTTTGAAAAAAATGCCTTTGAAAAAAATGCACTTTTTGAAAAAAATGCACTTTGAAAAAAATGCACTTTGAAAAAAATCCCACTTTGAAAAAAAATGCACTTTGAAAAAATTTGCACTTTGAAAAAATGCACTTTGAAAAAATGCATTTTGAAACAAATGCATTGAAAAAAATGCACTAAAAAAAATGCATTTTGAAAAAAATCACTTTGAAAAAATGCACTTCGAAAAAATGCACTTTGAAAAAAATGCCCTTTGAAAAAAATGCACTTTGAAAAAAATGCCCTTTGAAAAAAAATGCACTTTGAAAAAAATGCACTGAAAAAAATGCACTTTGAAAAAAATGCCCTTTGAAAAAAAATGCACTTTGAAAAATGCACTAAAAAAAATGCACTTTGAAAAAAATGCACTGAAAAAATGCACTTTGAAAAAAATGCCCTTTGAAAAAAATGCACTGAAAAAAATGCACTGAAAAAAATGCACTTTGAAAAAAATGCACTGAAAAAAATGCACTTTGAAAAAAATGCACTTTGAAAAAAATGCACTGAAAAAAATGCACTGAAAAAAATGCACTTTGAAAAAAATGCACTGAAAAAAATGCACTTTAAAAAAAATGCACTGAAAAAAAATGCATTTTTGAAAAAAATGCACTTTGAAAAATGCACTTTGAAAAAATGCACTTTGAAAAAAGCACTGAAAAAAATGCACTTTGAAAAATTGCACTTTGAAAAAAATGCACTGAAAAAAATGCACTTTGAAAAAATGCACTTTGAAAAAATTGCACTTTGAAAAAAATGCACTGAAAAAAATGCACTTTGAAAAAATGTACTTTGAAAAAAATGCAAAAAAAAATGCACTTTAAAAAAAATGCACTGAAAAAAATGCACTTTGAAAAAATGCACTGAAAAAAATGCACTTTGAAAAAATGCCTGAAAAAAAATGAAACTTTGAAAAAAATGCACTTTGAAAAAAATGCACTTTGAAAAAAATGCACTTTGAAAAAAATGCACTTTGAAAAAAATGCACTTTGAAAAAAATGCACTTTGAAAAAAATGCACTTTGAAAAAAATGCACTTTGAAAAAAATGCACTTTGAAAAAAATGCACTTTGAAAAAAATGCAGCTAAATTTCCAGATGAACACTGAACTTCCTTTGGTGGACGAAACTATTTTTGGTAAAATTCTAGTGTTTGCCCATACTCTCCCACTTCCCCCAGACAAGTTTGGGGACCTGTGGGAATGCGGGGTTTTCAGGTGGGGAACAAATTATGCGTCGGAAACATGTAATTTAAGTTGTTTAGGAGGGGTAAAATTCCCTAGATCTAGGGTAATTTCCTTATATCTAGAGAAATTTGCCTAACCAAAATTAACCTAACCTAGCGGGGGGCTTGACCCACCAATAACCTAACCTAACCTAACCAAATCTAATCTAATCTAACCTAACCTAACCTCCTAGCGGGGACTTGGGTGGTTTCTCGACACTTCAGTCATCATTCTGTGAGGATCGTCAGGTTCTGAGTCTCTGGACTCAGAAGAAATCCAATTAATTTTCCCTAAATCTAGGAAATGTTTATACCTTCCATACCTAACTCAAAAAGTATGTGGTTGCGACGCATATTTTGTACCCCAGCAATATATCCTGCATTCTCCCAGGTCCCCAAGCTAGTTTGGGGTCAAAGGGGGAGTATGGGCAAACACTAGAATTATACCCTATTTTTTCCTGGTGAGTTTTGATGTTTTGAATTAATCTGCTGACCGTTTCTGTCGTTAACTAACCTAACCTCGTTGGGGGGTTTAGCCCCCAGACCCCCTTGTGTTATTTTACATTTCCAACGGGTTTTGTAGGGGTTAGAAATATTGCAAATTACCAGTTCTACAAGTTGAGGACGGTTACAAGTACGTGCCTTGTAATGCATCGGCATAGAGCTTGTCAACTTGTTGGGCCTTCACGTTGTTGCTCTTCCGGTACCTGGAACTGTCGCCGATAGGAACTCTCTCGCCGCCGTCGGCGAGTGTTCCAATTCTTGATATTACAGTACCCAATATATACATTTAATCAGGTTTTACCCGTGTTTCTGCATTCAGGGATGAAATGCCAGCAATACCTTGATCAGTTAGGTTAGGTTAAAATTACCACGTCGGCGAGAGTTCTCGGTTGGTGTTTCACTTTCGGCGAGAATTCCCATCGGCGACAGTTCCATAAACTTTCCCACCTCGGTCCCCCCAAGGGCCAAACACCCGCCCTCCTTACCGCTTATTCGCCAAATCACAGTAAATAACACATCATTACGATAAAATACACACCACCAGGTGATTGTCTAATGTTGCTGAAGTATTTGGATGGCTAGGCTACACACTGACCTTGGAAATAACGTAGAAATTGGTGAAATAAGCGGAGAGCTGCCACTGTGAACACAAGAGTCGCGGGCTGTTTGTTGCTCGCGCGTCGCAGTGATGCCAACGCCCAACGCTGTGATGTCATTTTGCTGTGGTGATTTTCCTATTTCCTGCTTTATTCCTCATTCCTTCATGTTATTTGGGTTGAAAAAAATATTAAGAATCTAATTTATGCAAAGAAACTAAAAGGAATGTATGCATAATGGAAATGGGTTACCGTAGACAACAAGAGGCGGGATTTTTAAATGCTTCTGTCAGCACTATCAGTACGAAATAGTGAAATAAATAGTTGCTAGTCAAAGTTTAGATAGAATGTCATGATAGTAAGGCAAGTATAGATGATATGAGTTCAGAGACGTGTTATAAAAGGAATGTCATCGAAAACCTGGAAAATTATCATGAAAAATTAATAAATACCCGTAATTGCCACAGAAATCTTTGATACGAATGAATAACAAAGATTAGCCAGAAATGTGCTAAATAAATAACCCAAATTAACCTCTACTAAACCATAGACAAGTATTTTACATCAATATCCTAAATTATTCAAAATGCAGTCTGTTTTAGATGTATATTATGTAAAATTTAAAACAAAATTGAGCCTTAGTGACAATTAACCCTTGAGACCCAGAACGTAATTTCCATTGTAATTTGGGTACCATTAGACGCTTTTTAGTGACTATAAGCAATATATTATAGCTATGACCTGTTTAGTATCCTTGTTCACTAACTAATTTGGTGTATTTAGTTACTTTTCGTAATTTTATGGCTCGACAACATATTTTTTTTTTTTATATAGCAAAGCAAGATCTGGGTGTGAAGGGGTTAACTATTATTCAATGGAAAGTCAAACATAAATAACTAAATAAATGAAAAACAAGTTATTTTCCATCCACTACCAATGTTTTATTCCATTATATTTCCATGGACGACCAGTTTTTGGGAGGAAATATTTACAAAAACTGAGAAAAAAAATATACACGATAAAATTACATTATTTACAGTAGACTTATTACACCACAGAGGGAAACTTATACCACAGAAAGGGGAGAAAAAAACTTATCATACCACAGAAAGGGGAGAAAAAACTTATCATACCACAGAGAGGGGAGAAAAAACTTATCATACCACAGAAAGGGGAGAAAAAAATTATCTTACCACAGAGAGGGAAGAAAAAAACTTTTTATACCACAGAGAGGGAAGAAAAAAACTTATTATACCACAGAGAGGGAAGAAAAAAACTTATTATACCACAGAGAGTGAAGAAAAAAACTTACTATACCACAGAGAGGGAAGAAAAAAACTTATTATACCACAGAGAAGAAAAAACTTATAGCACAGAAAGGGGAGAAAAAAACCTTATCATACCACAGAAAGGGAAGAAAAAAACTTATTATACCACAGAGAGGGAAGAAAAAAACTTATTATACCACAGAGAGGGAAGAAAAAAACTTATTATACCACAGAAAGGGAAGAAAAAAACTTATTATACCACAGAGAGGGAAGAAAAAAACTTATTATACCACAGAGAGGGAAGAAGACAAAAAATAATACACTAAAACTTGACAAAACACTAAAAATAACAACAAAATTATCATAAAAATTCAAAATCATTCATTCCTGGCACGTAAAAAGAAGGCAAATAAGAAGAAAAAATACAGATAACATAATTAAAGATACATATTAAAGAAAGTTTTAAAATATCCATGACTACAAAATTATAAACTTATTCAAAACTAAATCAAAATTGGTTTAATTAATACCTGCAACTTTTTCATCTGCCTTGCCATGATGTAGGAAGATCATTGTATTTACAGGGAATATTTCGCCTCCTGGAGGAATATTTCACCTTCAGGAGGAATATTTCACCTCCAGGAGGAATATTTCACCTTCAGGAGGAATATTTCACCTTCAGGGGGAATATTTCACCTTCAGGAGGAATATTTCACCTTCAGGAGGAATATTTCACCTTCAGGAGGAATATTTCACCTTCAGGAGGAATACTTCACCTTCAGGGGGAATATTTCGCCTCCTGGGGGAATATTTCACCTTCAGGAGGAATATTTCACCTTCAGGGGGAATATTTCACCTTCAGGAGGAATATTTCACCTTCAGGAGGAATATTTCACCTTCAGGAGGAATATTTCACCTTCAGGAGGAATATTTCACCTTCAGGAGGAATATTTCGCCTCCTGGGGGAATATTTCACCTTCAGGAGGAATATTTCACCTTCAGGAGGAATATTTCACCTTCAGGAGGAATATTTCACCTTCAGGAGGAATATTTCACCTTCAGGAGGAATATTTCACCTTCAGGAGGAATATTTCACCTTCAGGAGGAATATTTCACCTTCAGGAGGAATATTTCACCTTCAGGAGGAATACTTCACCTTCAGGGGGAATATTTCACCTTCAGGAGGAATATTTCACCTTCAGGGGGAATATTTCACCTTCAGGAGGAATATTTCACCTCAGGAGGAATATTTCACCTTCAGGAGGAATACTTCACCTCAGGAGAATACTTCACCTTCAGGGGAATATTCGCCTCCTGGGGAATATTTCACCTCAGGAGGAATATTTCACCTTCAGGGGGAATATTTCACCTTCAGAGGAATATTTCACCTTCAGGGGGAATATTTCACCTTCAGAGGAATACTTCACCTTCAGGAGGAATATTTCACCTTCAGGAGGAATATTTCACCTTCAGGAGGAATATTTCACCTTCAGGAGGAATACTTCACCTTCAGGAGGAATATTTCACCTTCAGGAGGAATATTTCACCTTCAGGAGGAATATTTCACCTTCAGGAGGAATACTTTCACCTTCAGGAGGAATATTTCACCTTCAGGAGGAATTTTCGCCTCCTGGGGGAATACTTCAACTTCAGAGGAATAATTTCACCTTCAGGAGGAATACTTCACCTTCAGGAGGAATACTTCACCTTCAGGAGGAATATTCACTACAGGAGGAATACTTCACCTTCAGGAGGAATATTTCACCTTCAGGAGGAATATTTCGCCTCTGGAGGAATACTTCACCTTCAGGAGGAATATTTCGCCTCCTGGGGAATACTTCACCTCAGGAGGATATTTCACCTACAGGAGGAATACTTCACCTTCAGGAGAATATTTCACCTCAGGAGGAATATTTCACCTTCAGGAGGAATATTTCACTTCAGGAGGAATACTTCACCTTCAGGAGGAATATTTCGCCTCCTGGGGAATACTTTCACCTTCAGGAGGAATATTTCACCTTCAGGAGGAATATTTCACCTACAGGAGGAATATTTCACCTTCAGGAGGAATATTTCACCTTCAGGAGGAATATTTCACCTTCAGGAGGAATATTTCACCTTCAGGAGGAATATTTCACCTTCAGGAGGAATATTTCGCCTCCTGGAGGAATACTTCACCTTCAGGAGGAATATTTCGCCTCCTGGGGGAATACTTCACCTTCAGGAGGAATATTTCACCTACAGGAGGAATATTTCACCTTCAGGAGGAATATTTCACCTTCAGGAGGAATATTTCACCTTCAGGAGGAATATTTCGCCTCCTGGAGGAATACTTCACCTTCAGGAGGAATATTTCGCCTCCTGGGGGAATACTTCACCTTCAGGAGGAATATTTCACCTTCAGGAGGAATATTTCACCTTCAGGAGGAATATTTCGCCTCCTGGGGGAATACTTCACCTACAGGAGGAATATTTCACCTTCAGGAGGAATATTTCGCCTTCAGGAGGAATATTTCGCCTCCTGGGGGAATATTTCACCTTCAGGAGGAATATTTCACCTTCAGGAGGAATACTTCACCTTCAGGAGGAATATTTCACCTTCAGGAGGAATATTTCACCTTCAGGAGGAATATTTCGCCTCCTGGGGGAATATTTCACCTTCAGGAGGAATATTTCACCTACAGGAGGAATATTTCACCTTCAGGAGGAATATTTCGCCTTCAGGAGGAATATTTCGCCTCCTGGGGGAATATTTCACCTTCAGGAGGAATATTTCACCTACAGGAGGAATATTTCACCTTCAGGAGGAATACTTCACCTTCAGGAGGAATACTTCACCTTCAGGAGGAATACTTCACCTTCAGGAGGAATACTTCACCTTCAGGAGGAATATTTCACCTTCAGGAGGAATACTTCACCTTCAGGAGGAATATTTCACCTTCAGGAGGAATACTTCACCTTCAGGAGGAATACTTCACCTTCAGGAGGAATACTTCACCTTCAGGAGGAATACTTCACCTTCAGGAGGAATATTTCACCTTCAGGAGGAATACTTCACCTTCAGGAGGAATATTTCACCTTCAGGAGGAATACTTCACCTTCAGGAGGAATACTTCACCTTCAGGAGGAATACTTCACCTTCAGGAGGAATACTTCACCTTCAGGAGGAATACTTCACCTCAGGAGGAATATTTCACCTTCAGGAGGAATACTTCACCTTCAGGAGGAATATTTCACCTTCAGGAGGAATACTTCACCTTCAGGAGGAATACTTCACCTCAGGAGGAATATTCACCTTCAGGAGGAATATTTCACCTTCAGGGGAATATTTCACCTTCAGGGGAATACTTCACCTTCAGGAGGAATACTTCACCTTCAGGAGGAATATTTCACCTTCAGGAGGAATACTTCACCTTCAGGAGGAATATTTCACCTTCAGGAGGAATACTTCACCTTCAGGAGGAATACTTCACCTTCAGGAGGAATACTTCACCTTCAGGAGGAATACTTCACCTTCAGGAGGAATACTTCACCTTCAGGAGGAATATTTCACCTTCAGGGGGAATATTTCACCTTCAGGAGGAATATTTCACCTTCAGGGGGAATATTTCACCTTCAGGAGGAATATTTCGCCTCCTGGAGGAATACTTCACCTTCAGGAGGAATACTTCACCTTCAGGAGGAATACTTCACCTTCAGGAGGAATATTTCACCTTCAGGAGGAATACTTCACCTTCAGGAGGAATATTTCACCTTCAGGGGGAATATTTCACCTTCAGGAGGAATATTTCACCTTCAGGAGGAATACTTCACCTTCAGGAGGAATACTTCCCTCAGGAGGAATATTTCACCTTCAGGAGGAATATTTCACCTACAGGAGGAATATTTCACCTTCAGGAGGAATACTTCACCTTCAGGAGAAATACTTCACCTTCAGGAGGAATATTTAACCTACAGGAGGAATATTTAACCTACAGGAGGAATACTTCACCTTCAGGAGGAATACTTCACCTTCAGGAGGAATACTTCACCTTCAGGAGGAATATTTCACCTTCAGGAGGAATATTTCACCTTCAGGAGGAATATTTCACCTTCAGGAGGAATACTTCACCTTCAGGAGGAATATTTCACCTTCAGGAGGAATATTTCACCTTCAGGAGGAATATTTCACCTTCAGGAGGAATATTTCACCTACAGGAGGAATATTTCACCTACAGGAGGAATATTTCACCTTCAGGAGGAATATTTCACCTTCAGGAGGAATATTTCACCTTCAGGAGGAATACTTCACCTTCAGGAGGAATATTTCACCTTCAGGAGGAATATTTCACCTTCAGGAGGAATATTTCACCTTCAGGAGGAATATTTCACCTTCAGGAGGAATACTTCACCTACAGGAGGAATACTTCACCTTCAGGAGGAATATTTCACCTACAGGAGGAATATTTCACCTACAGGAGGAATATTTCACTTTCAGGAGGAATATTTCACCTTCAGGGGGAATATTTCACCTACAGGAGTAATATTTCACCTACAGGAGGAATATTTCACCTTCAGGAGGAATATTTCACCTTCAGGAGGAATATTTCACCTACAGGAGGAATATTTCACCTTCAGGAGGAATATTTCACTTTCAGGGGGAATATTTCACCTACAGGAGTAATATTTCACCTACAGGAGGAATATTTCACCTTCAGGAGGGTCATGAGTGAGCAAAGAACAGTATTTCAGGTCAGTAACGGCAAGAGAAGGGACAGGCAGGTCGGCAGGAGGGAAGGTCACGGAATGGGGTCACTCCGAGGTCACTTCTGGCACCAAGAGGCAGGTTTTGGTACGTCGGAATAAGGTCGCGAATGGACGGTTTCTGGTTAATCAAGGTCACTTAAGAGTAGCATCTGAATGAGGTCACTGTGTTTTTGGAGGGAGGGCCTAAGGGGGGCCTAAGGGGGGCTAAGCTGAATATCAATAATATCACGCCAAAATTGAGGCCTCACATTTTGATCACTCCAAATATCACCAACTTTTTGCTGTAAAAGTCGCTTCGGAATAAACAACCAAATATTTTTTATAAGATTACCACTTTTTTTAACAGGTCACTTTAAAACGAGGTCACTTCTGAAGGTCACTTTTTTAAAGATCACTCAAAAAAGAGGTAACTTTTTTACAGGTCACTTCTGGAAGCCACTTTTTTTACAGATCACTTAAAACGAGGTCACTTTTTTACAGGTCACTTTAAAACGAGGTCACTTTAAAACGAAGTCACTTTTTTTACAGGTCCCTTTACAACGAGGTCACTTCAGGAGGTCGCGATGCCGCCAGGAGCCTCCCCGCCTCCTTCATGACCCGGGCCGAGGTGTTGACCAGAAAGAGGAGGTGGAACTTGGTGAGGGTGGGGGAGTGGGGGGGTCCGCGGGTCAGGGAGTGGAGGACAGTGGCTCGCTCAAGGTCCAGCCAGCGCTCAAGTGTGGCCTCCACCTCCTCCTTGTCCTCCTCTACCTCCTCCTCGTCCTCCTCCCCCGTCAGGAAGGTCTCCGGGCCAAAGAGCATGGTCTCCAGTACTCTTTTTGCCTGGTGGTGTATGGACAGGAATGAGCAATTTCTTTTCCTCTCTAGAGCTGTTACTCACTCACTCACTCTTTTCCTCTCTCTCTCTCTCTCACTCTGTCACTCATTCGCTCTCTCTCTCTGTCAATCACTCTTTCTCAATCACTCTTTATCTCTCTCTCTCTCTGTCACTCACTCATTCACTCTCTCTCTCTCTCTCTCTCTCTCTCTAACCTGTGTGAGGGAGACAGCGCGTTCCCGGTGAAGCAGCTGCAGCAGACAGCAGAAGGCGTGGCGGGAGGGCAGGGAGGGAGGCACGTCACAGCTGCCCTCCTTGGCCTGCTGTTCGGGCTGCTGCACACCCACCAACAGCAGGATGGCCGCTGCTGCACACTGGCACAGCGACATGGCTCCCCCGCCTGTTCAAAGCACAGCAGATTAGGTCACAGCAGTTTTTTTTTTTTTTTTTTTACATCACAAATTTAGTAAGTTTTTTTTTTTTTACATCACAAATTTAGTAAGTTATTTTTTTTACATCACAAATTTAGTAAGTTTTTTTTTTTTTATCACAAATTTAGTAAGTTTTTTTTTACATCACAAATTTAGAAAGTTTTTTTTTTTACATCACAAATTTAGTAAGTTTTTTTTTTACATCACAAATTTATAAGTTTTTTTTTTACATCACAAATTTAGTAAGTTTTTTTTTTTTACATGACAAATTTAGTAAGTTTTTTTTTTTTTTTACATGACATTTACGTTTTTTTACATCATTGTTTATATCTTAGTTTATGTTTTCTTTCTCCCTGTCTTAACTTATCATAATTCTATCCTTCCTTTCTGTTCTTTCCTCCTTCCTTCCTTCCTTCTTTCATTTCCTTCACACCTGGCTTCCTTCACCCTTCTATCTTACACAACCTTCTATTTTGTCCTTCATGCATTCCTTCCTTCCTTCCTTCACTTTAATTTCCCTAAACATACCTTGCGTCCCATTCTTTCCTCCCTTTCTCTACCCTTTGTCCTCACCCTTCCACCCTTTTCCCTCCCTTTCTCTACCCTTTGTCCTCACCCTTCCACCCTTTTCCCTCCCTTCCTCTACCCTTTGTCCTCACCCTTCCACCCTTTTCCCTCCCTTCCTCTATCCTTTGTCCTCACCCTTCCACCCTTTTCCCTCCCTTCCTCTACCCTTTGTCCTCACCCTTCCACCCTTTTCCCTCCCTTCCTCTACCCTTTGTCCTCACCCTTCCACCCTTTTCCCTCCCTTTCTCTACCCTTTTTCCCCTCCCTTCCTCCACCTTTTCCCTCCCTTCCTCTACCCTTTGTCCTCACCCTTCCACCCTTTTCCCTCCCTTTCTCTACCCTTTGTCCTCACCCTTCCACCCTTTTCCCTCCCTTCCTCTACCCTTTGTCCTCACCCTTCCACCCTTTTCCCTCCCTTCCTCATACCTTTGTCCTCACCCTTCCACCTTTTCCCTCCCTTCCTCTACCCTTTGTCCTCACCCTTCCACCCTTTTCCCTCTCCCTTCTCTACCCTTTGTCCTCACCCTTCCACCCTTTTCCCTCCCTTTCTCTACCCTTTGTCCTCACCCTTCACCCTTTTCCCTCACTCCTCCACCCTTTTCCCTCCCTTCCTCTACCCTTTGTCCTCACACCTTTCCCACCCTTTTCCCTCCCTTTCTCTACCCTTTGTCCTCACCCTTCCACCCTTTTCCCTCCCTTCCTCTACCTTTGTCCTCACCCTTCACCCTTTCCCTCCCTTCCTCTACCCTTTGTCCTCACCCTTCCACCCTTTTCCCTCCCTTCCTCTACCTTTGTCCTCACCCTTCCACCCTTTTCTCCTCCCTTCCTCTACCCTTCCCCCTTTTCCCTCCTTCTCTACCCTTTGTCTCTACCTTCCACCCTTTCCCCTCCCTTCCTCTATCCCTTTTCCTCACCCTTCACCCTTTCCTCCCTTCCTTCTACCCTTTGTCCTCACCTTCCACCCTTTTCCCCCTTCCTCTACCCTTTCCTCACCCTCACCCTTTCCCTCCCTTCCTCACCCTTGTCCTCACCCTTCCACCCTTTTCCCCTCCTTTGTCCTCACCCTTCCACCTCTTTCTTTCCCTCCCTTCCTCTATCCTTTTCCCTCACCCTTCCACCCTTTTTCCTCACCTTCCTCTCCCTTTTCTCACCCTTCCACCCTTTTCCCTCCCTTCCTCTACCCTTGTCCTCACCCTTCCACCCTTTCCCTCCCTTCCTCTACCTCTTTTCCTCACCCTTCCACCCTTTTCCTCACTCTTCCACCCTTTTCCTCACTCTTCCACCCTTCCCTCCCTTTCTCCAACCTCCTTCCACCTTTTGTCTACTTTCCTTCCACCCCCTTCCCACCCTTCCCACCCTTACCAACCACCTTCCTCACACCCTTCCACCCTCTCTTTCTCCCTTCTCTAACTCTCTTCTCCCTTTCTCCACCTCCCTTCCTCACCCTTCCACCCTCCCTTCCACCCCCCTTCCTCACCCTTCCACCTCCTTCCTCACCCTTCCACCCCCTTCCACCCCCCTTCCTCACCCTTCCCACTCCCTTCCTCACCCTTCCACCCTCCCTTCCACCCCCTTCTACCCTTCCTCACCTCTTCCACCTTCCTTCCTCACCTTCCACCCTCCCTTCCTTACCCTTCCACCTCCCTTCCTCACCTCCACCTCCCTTCCTCACCCTTCCACCTCCCTTCCTCACCCTTCCACCCCCTTCCCCCCCCCTCCCTTCCTCACCCTTCCACCTCCCTTCCTCACCCTTCCACCCTCCCTTCCTCACCCTTCTCACCCTCCCTCCTCACCCTTCCTCACCCTTCCCACCCCTTCCTCACCCTTCCACCCTTCCCTTCCTCACCCTTCCACCCTCCCTTCCTCACCTTCCACCCTCCCTTCCTCACCCTTCCACCCTCCCTTCCTCACCCTTCCACCTCCCTTCCTCACCTTTCCACCCTCCTTCCACCTCCCTTCCTCACCCTTCCACCCTCCCTTCCTTCCCCTCCTTCCACCCTTCCCCCTTCCTCACCCTTCCACCCTCCCTTCCTCACCCTTCCACCCTCCCTTCCTCACCCTTCCACCTCCCTTCCTCACCCTTCCACCCTCCCTTCCTCACCCTTCCACCCTCCCTTCCTCACCCTTCCACCCTCCCTCCAGTCCCCACCCACACTCACAAGCATCAGGGGGTGGGGGCACAAGGATGAGGCGTGGGTGGGGGTCCCTGCCGTCACGCCCCACCACCGCCAGCTCCAGGGACGTCTCCTCCACACCCCGGGCCTGCAGCTGCTTCAGGCCCGTCACCAGCTGCAGCAGGAGGAGGCAGGCGTCTGTGAGCCACTCCCCGGGGCCTGGTGCGCTCATCTCCTCCTTGACTTGTGCTTGCAGTGTGGTGAGTCTTAGAGGCGGGAAGACCCATACTGTGCCTGTGTGGGTGAAGGAGGAGGTGGTGGTGGTTAGTGTATGGGGTTATAAGGAGGAGGAGGAGGAGGAGGAGGAGGAGGAGGAGGAGGAGGAGGAGGAGCCTACAGTACAAAGTTATACAAGAAGGAAGAGTAGTAGAAAGAGGAGGAAGAACACCCTACACTACAAAGTTCTTCCTTACTCATAAGAACATAAAAACATAAGAAAATAAGGAAGCTATAAAAGGCTGCGAGACCTACACATGGTAGTTCCTGAGCTCCTGTTATGTGTGTATGCAAATATATACATACTTGAATGCACACACATTGAACACACACAAAGAGAAGGTCGCTACACAAGAGGACATACAAAACAACTAGGAAAAGGGAGATGCCTGAACAACATAAAGAAGTACACAGCTTCCCTCATAGCAATGTAGAAGTTTGGAATGGACTAAATGAGGAGGTGATATCGGCAAATAATGTGCACCAATTGAAAGAAAGACTGGATAAATGTAGCTACGGAGACGGGACCCCACTTAGCTCAGGCCCTGTAAAACACAACTAGGTAAATACAACTATGTAAATACAACAACTAGGTAAACACACACCTGGCGAGAACTTTCCCCTGACAATAGTACGATGGGACAGAAGTCTAGCGGGTAAGTGGTCGTCCTTGAAGGCTGTGAGGGGGAGGGGGGTGAGGAGGTGGTGGGCCTCGGTCTTCGCCTCGGAGGTGAGCATGAGGTGACGTCCCTGCCCCGGAGAGACCCCTGGTAGAAGAGCCTCTGCCCCGCGCCCACCAGGATGCTGTCGTCTACCCCCAGCTCCCCCCAGGTAACTGTTGCCCCTGCTAGGTCCTCGTAGCCAGGGGGCGGCGTCTCCCCTGAGAGCTGAAGGGAAGGGTGAGAGAGAGATGGTTAGGGACATGAGTTTGATGGTTAGATGGTTGGGATGGTTAGGGGATAGTTAGATGGTTAGTTAGAGAGATGGAGAGGGTGATAGAAGACAGTTGGAGAGACAGAGAGGGTGATTGCAAGAAAGAGGGTGACATAAGAACATAAAAAAATAAGGAAGCTACAAGAGGCCGTGAGACTTTTATAAGAACATAAGAAAATAAGGAAGCTACAAGAGGCCGTGAGACTTTTATAAGAACATAAGAAAATAAGGAAGCTACAAGAGGCCGTGAGACTTTTATAAGAACATAAGAAAATAAGGAAGCTACAAGAGGCCGTGAGACTTTTAAAAATAAGAAATAAGAAGCTACAAAGGCGTAACTTTTTAAGAGCCATGAGACATTATAAGAACAAAGGAGATGAGGTTAAAAAGCTACAAAAGGACGTCGAGAGGCCGTGACTTTATAAGAACATAAGAAAATAAGGAAGCTACAAGAGGCCGTGAGACTTTTATAAGAACATAAGAAAATAAGGAAGCTACAAGAGGCCGCGAGACCTACACGTGGTAGTTCCTGTGGACATGGTTAATGCAGAGATAGAGAGAGGGTGGTTGAAGAGACAGTTGGAGAGACAGATGGAGTGGAGAAGGGTGACATGGTTGACAGAGAGAGACAGAGAGAGTGATTGAAGAGACAGAGAGAGACAGAGAGGGTGATAGGAGAGACAGTTGGAGTGGAGAAGGGTGAGATGGTTGACAGAGACAGAGACAGAGAGAGGGTGATTGAAGAGACAGAGAGAGACAGAGAGGGTGATAGGAGAGACAGTTGAAGTGGAGAAAGGTGAGATAATTGACATAAAGACAGAGATGGAGAGACAGAGAGATACTACGATATACACACACACACAACATCAGGTTAATTAGTTACTTCCCACACACATACCTGGTCCAGAATGTTAGCCAAGGCATCCATATTGGCCGACATCACCGCTCCGTACTGCGCCCGAAGTGACCGTGGCGCCAGGGGACCGGAACGCCCGCCGCCCACCCTCGTGCCGTTCTCCTGCAGGCAAGATCTAACCTCTAAGTCTAGGCTCATCCCTCTCTCTCCTCTTCTCCTCCTCCTCTTCCTCTCCGCCTCAATTTCTTTGTCTCTGTTGTCGTTTTCGATTTCGTTCTCCTGTTCTTGTTGTTTGTTGTTTTCGTCTCCGTGTGGTTTTGCCGCGGTCTGTTGTGAGATTTGTGGTTGTAGTTGGAATAGTAGTGGTGGTAGTGGTAGGAGTAGTAGTGAAAGGAGTCACAGTAGTAGTAGTAGTAGTAGTAGTAGTAGTAGTAGTAGTAGTAGTAGTAGTAGTAGTAGTAGTAGTAGTAGTAGTAGTAGTAGTATAATAGTCATGCTAGTAGTAGTAGTGGTAGTAGTAATAGTAGTCATGCTAGTAGTAGTAGTAGTAGTAGTAGTAGTAGTAGTAGTAGTAGTAGTAGTAGTAGTAGTAGTAGTAGTAGTAGTAGCAGCAGACACAAATACACACATATTTGAAGAAAAACCTAATAAAATATATTTGAAAACTGGATAAATAAACACACACACACACACACACACTCACATCATAATCATAATCATCATCATCCATCTGTTCTGTGGTTGCCTCGCCTCCCATGGCATTGGTGTGGTGGTGGTGGTGGTTGTGGTTGTGGTGTGGTGGGGGTCTGGTGGGGGCAGGACCTTTGTTGGGGCGGGTGGTGGTGTCCTGGGCTGTCTGCTGGAGGGAAATAAGATATCACCTTAGAAGAAAAAATGGTAGCGAATGATATTTTAGTTTTTAGTGTTTTTTTCCTTTATTTTTTTGTACTCCCGTTACTACTTGTCAACTGAAGGGGATCAAACTCAAGGAAGAGAAGGAGGGGAGGGGGATAATGAGCAACCCCTCACATCACACCTGACTTAACTTTATCACTATTACTTTAAAAATGGTAGGATAAAGTGGAGGGAAAAAAAAAATAATCGTAAAGAGATGTACATTTTTTGACAAACACCTTTACGAGAGAACATGAGAACGTATGAGAATAAGGAAGCAGCAAGAGGCCGCTAGACCTAAACGTGGTAGTTCCTGTTACTTAACCGCTTGAGGCCCAGAACGTAATTTCCATTGTAATTTGGGTGCCATTAGACGATTTTTAGTGACTATAAGCAATATTTTATAGCTATGACCTGTTTAGTATCCTTGTCCATTAACTATTTGGTATATTCAGTGACTTTTCGTTACTTTATGGCTAATAACAGAGATTTTATATAGCAAAGGAAAGATCTCTACATGAACTGTTAAGAGGAGAGGAAATGATGGGCCATACCTGTGTTGTGAGGGGTGGTTGGGGGGCCTTGCGTTTCTCCCGTCCTCCTCCCCCCTGATGCTGGAGGAGCGGCCGGGCTTGCGCGGGGTGATGGGGGCGCGCACGTCTCCTGAAGAAGGGCCGCAGGGGTGAAGGGGGGAAAATAAACAACGGGCGGGGGGGAAAAAAAAAAAAAAAAAAAAAAAATCATAATAATAATAAAATAAAAAAAAGCTTCAACGAAAAGAAAAAAAAATAGAAAAAAAAAATAAAATAAAACACAAATCAAGAAAGAAAGTAAAGAAAGGTGTCGAAAAATAAAACACTAACGTACACACACACACACACACACACACACACACACACACACACAAGACAAGTAAAATACACACACAACAGAAACCCAACAAAAGCAACTAACATAACAAAACAACAAAAACACACAAATAACAGACAAACAAACAAACACGAGAAAACAAATAAAATAAACAAACAACACAAACCAAACAACAACAAACACACAAACAACAAAACAAACACAAAAACTCACCCAAATTCGCATACACAGAATCTCGGGTCAACTTTGGAGGGTCAGGTCGCGGGGGGCCAGTTTTTGTGCCGGCATTGCTGGGGGTGCGGGTGGGGGGCGGGGGTCTCTGGGGCCTGGCTGGGGTTTCTGGGGAGGCTTGTAGGGGGCGAGGGGGGGCTTGGAGGTCTGTTAAAAGTGTGTAGGGGTCTGGGGGAGGCTGGGGTGATTCTAGGGAGGCTTTTCTGGGGGGTGGGGGTGGCCTTGGACGTCCTGGGGGAGAGGGGGAGAGGGGGTGAGAATGAGAGGGAGAGAGGGGGAGAATGAAAGGGAGAGAGGGAGAATGAGAGGGAGAGATGGGGAAGAGAGGAGAAGGAGAGGGGAGGGAGAGAAGGGGAGGGAGAGGGAGAGGGGTTCAGAATAAGAGGGAGAGAGGGAAGAGGAAGAGGGGGGATGAGAGGGAGAGAGAGGGAGAGGAAGAGTGGAAGAGAATGAGGGGGAGAGGGAGAGGGATGAGAATGAGAGAGAGGGGGGAGGAAGAGGGGGTGAGAAGGTGAGGGAGAGAGGGAGAGGAGAGAGGAGAGAAGGAAAAGATGAAAAGACATACAGACAGATTGACAGAGAGAGAAGGAGAGAGATAAGGAGGAAAGGGAAAGAAGTTGAAAAGAAACAGAAAGAGAAGAAGAGAGATGAAGAAGAGAGATGAGGAAGAGAGAGAGGAAGAGAGATGAGGAAGAGAGAGAGGAAGAGAGATGAGGAAGAGAGAGAGGAAGAGAGATGAGGAAGAGGAGATAGAGGAAAAGAAACAGAGAGAGAGAGAGATAAACACACAAAAAGACAAACAGATATACAGACAGACATTAAAAACATACATTAATACATCAAAACACAGACACATACACACAGACACTTATATATATATTATATATACATACACATACATAAACACAAACACATACATAAACATACACATACACACACACTTACATATATACACACACATAAATAAACACACACATACACACACACTTATATAAATACACATACACATACATAAACACATACATACACAGACACTTTATATATATATACACATACACATACATACACACACTTATATATATACACATACACATACATACACAGACACTTATATATATACACATACACATACATACACAGACACACTATATAAATACATACACATACACAATATACATTCTCTATACAACATAATAATCATCATTTTGCATGTATATATTCATGTAGTATGTATGTATGTATATGTATGTGTTAGTGTGTACGTACGAATGTCTCACCTTCCGAATTGTAGCCAAGAACATGTTGACTGCTGCCACTACTGCTGCTACTACTACTGCTACTACAGCTGTTACTGGCAGTGGCAGTGGTGGGGGTGGCAGGACACACGAAGGACTCTCGCCTCTCCACTCCTGACGTAACCTCCTGCTGTAAAATATAATGAGTCAAATAATGAGTCCAATAATGAGTCTAATAATGAGTCCAATAACGAGTCCAATAATGAGTCCAATAATGGGTCCAATAACGAGTCCAATAATGAGTCCAATAATGAGTCTAATAATGAGTCCAATAATGAGTCCAATAATGAGTCTAATAATGAGTCTAATAATGAGTCTAATAATGAGTCCAATAACGAGTCTAATAATGAGTCCAATAATGAGTCCAATAATGAGTATAATAATGAGTCCAATAATGAGTCCAATAATGAGTCCAATAATGAGTCCAATAATGAGTCCAATAATGAGTCTAATAATGAGTCCAATAATGAGTCCAATAATGAGTACAATAATGAGTCCAATAATGAGTCCAATAATGAGTCTAATAATGAGTCCAATAATGAGTCCAATAATGAGTCTAATAATGAGTCCAATAATGAGTCCAATAATGAGTCTAATAATGAGTCCAATAATGAGTCTAATAATGAGTCCAATAATGAGTCTAATAATGAGTCTAATAATGAGTCTAATAATGAGTCCAATAATGAGTCCAATAATGAGTCCAATAATGAGTCCAATAATGAGTCCAATAATGAGTCCAATAATGAGTCTAATAATGAGTCCAATAATGAGTCCAATAATGAGTCCAATAATGAGTCCAAGGGTTAAAAGATGATTTGGGTTACGAAAGATTCACAGCATCACACAAATAGATGACAGGTAGTTAGTGTGGAGTCATTAGGGAGCTTTCAAAGGAGGCTGGATAATTTCATGGATGGGGATGCAAGGTGGATGTAGGCACAGTAAACCCTCTCTAATTCGAACTAATTGGGGGAGACCTGGATCCAATTAGCCGCATGTATGTATGTATGTAAGTATGTAGATGTTAATAAAATATGCTGGGTTGCAATTTCTATTTTTTGTTCTTAGGTTCAGTCTAACATGCGATTTTTAAAGTAAAACAGCTTTAAACTAGAAGTATGATATATTACTATGCGTGACAATCATATAGAGTTAGTCCCTTCCCCTACACTGAGGTGGCAACACTGGTCTCGCGTCTACACTGACCTTTCATGAACGGTTTCTGAATTATAAACTTATATATTTACTATAACGCATTCAGCTCACAACTTGCTTCTCACACAGCAACACTTACCCATCAAAAGTTATTGTAAATGGATGGATCTACAATTGTATCCCCGGCATTTCCAATTAATTATCTATCGAAAAAAAAACCTTCGGATTTCTGGCTGCTCAAAAATATTCCAAAATTGACGAAAATCAGGTTTTTGTTATTTTGCCGCAAAACTGAGTCGTAGAAGAAAACTTATCAAAGTATCAAAGGTTCATCTTGAGGTGTTCTACATGATGCAGTAATCGGATGTTCAAAACACCTCATGGTTGTTGAGAAAATTGATATTTTGTTTAAATGTACGAATATGCTATTTTCTTGGTTATTTACCAATCAATATTTCTTTGCTTTATGCTAAATGATAGCCCTTGATCTACTTCCTATTTATTTCTCTATACATGTTGTACTTTTCTGCCATAGTTTTTTAGTTATTGAAAAAAACGTGATTTTCTAAAAAAAATCAAGGCATACGCCTTGCAAAATTTGTAATATTTTTTGAAAAATAGATTTGCATGAAAAAAATTTGCTAGCAGTTTTCGGGCATGCTGAACACGAATCTGGAGTCAGTTTTCAGTTACAATGATTAGAAGTCCCTATTTCAGCCAATTCACAATGACATGATACTATCTCTTTCTCTCTCTCTCTCACCTTTCTCACTGTAAAGTTCCCCTTCTCTATGGCTGTGGTGGTTGTGGTGGTGGCTGTGGTGGGGGTGGGGGTGGGGGCTGCAGGGTCGTACAGCACCCCTCCCTCCCCCCTGGCAGAGTTGGGGGGGTCGGAGGAGATGGAGGAGGAGAAGGAGGGGACTGGTGATGAAGGCTGGGGAGAGAAGAGAAAAGTGGGATGAATTTTCTGTCTTTCTTTACTAGGGTGACATATTTTTAAATGCTAAATAATGGAAGGAAAAAAAAAATAAAAAAAAAAAAAAGAAGAAAAAAAAAAAAATAATAATAATAATACTAATACTAATACTAATACTAATACTAATAATGCTAATAATAAAAAAATAAAAAAAAAATAAAAAAATACAGCAAAGTTATGGATGTTTTTTTGTTTTGTTTTGTTTACATATGTACCTGTGCGGGGGTGGCGTAGATGTCCTCTGGGGGGTAGGGTCTGGGGGCGGCCTGGGGGGGGGCACGTAGCCGTAGATGCCGCTGTAGTCGTAGAGGGGCGTCGTCTTCTCGGGGCGAGCGATGACCTGGACACATCACCATCATCATCAGGACTATTACTATCATTATCACTCATCTTCTTATCATCATCAGTATACTATCTTTATCACGTTTCTATTATCATTATTATCATCATTATATTATTACCATTCTTATCACTATCATTATTTTCATCATTGTCACTACTGTTATTATCATTATCATTACTATATTCACCACGACTATCACCATTACTACCATTCTTATCACTATCATTATTTACACTAGTTATTATCATTATCATTACTATATTCATCACAACTATCATTATTACTACCATTCTTATCACTATCATTATTTTCATCATTGTCACTGCTGTTATTATCATTATCATTACTATATTCATCACCACTATCACCATTACTACCATTCTTATCACTATCATTATTTACACTAGTTATTATCATTATCATTACTATATTCATCACACTATCACCATTACTACCATTCTTATCACTATCATTATTTTCATCATTTACACTACTGTTATTATCATTATCATTATTATATTCATCACCACTATCTTATTCATCATTTACTACGTTATTATCTTACATTACTACTATCACCATCTATTTTCATCATTACACTACTGTTATTATCATTATCATTACTATATTCATCACCACTATCATTATTTTCATCATTTACACTACTGTTATTATCATTACTATATCATCACCACATCATTATTTTCATCATTGTCACTACTTTATTCATCATTATCATTACTATATTCATACCACTATCATCATTTATACCATTCTTTATCACTATCATATTCATCATTACTAGTTATTATCATTATCATTATTATAATTCATCCACTATCATTATTTTCATCATTTACACTAGTTATTATCATTATCATTATTATATTCATCACCACTATCATTATTTTCATCATTTACACTAGTTATTATCATTATCATTACTATATTCATCACCACTATCATTATTTTCATCATTTACACTAGTTATTATCATTATCATTACTATATTCATCACCACTATCATTATTTTCATCATTTACACTACTGTTATTATCATTATCATTACTATATTCATCACCACTATCATTATTTTCATCATTTACACTACTGTTATTATCATTATCATTACTATATTCATCACCACTGTCACCATTACTACCATTCTTATCACTATCATCATTATTACTACTATTATTATTATTATCACTATCATCATCATCATCATCATCCTCCACCTACCTCCACACCCTCTCCATTATAATCCAATGGGTGAATAATGGTCGGTCTTCCCCTCCTCATGGCCTCCTTCTTTCCCTTGTCCTCCTCCTTCCCTCCTAACCTCAACAACCTCTTCAAGAACTGCCTGGAGGAGGAGGAGGTGGAAGAGGAGGAGGTCTTCTTGGTGGCTCTCTCTCTTCCACGGTCTGAGGAGGAGGAGGAGGAGGAAGAGAAGGAGGAGGAGGTGGTGGTCTTCCCCGCTGGAGGAGAGGAAGGGCGGAAGAAACCTGGGAAGGAATGGTTATGAGTGAGGGAACTCTCTCTCTCTCTCTCTCTCTCTCTCTCTCTCTCTCTCTCTCTCTCTCTCTCTCTCTCTCTTTTATTTTCTCTTTCTTTTTCTCTCAATCGCTTTTTTTTCTCTCTCTCAATCTCTTACTTTTTTTCTCTCTCTCAATCTCCTTTTCTCTCTCTCTCTCTCAATCTCTTACTTTTTTCTCTCTCTCAATCTCTTACTTTTTTGTTCTCTCTCTCAATCTCCTTTTCTCTCTCTCTCTCAATCTCTTACTTTTTTTCTCTCTCTCAATCTCCTTTTCTCCTCTTCTCTCTCTCTCTCTCTCTCTCTCTCTCTCTCTCCTCTCTCTCTCTCTCTCTCTCTCTCTCTCCTCTCTCTCTCTCTCTCTCTCTCTCTCTCTCTCTCTCTCTCTCTCTCTCTCTCTCTCAATCTCTTACTTTTTTTCTCTCTCTCAATCTCCTTTTTCTCTCTCTCTCTCTCTCTCTCTCTCTCTCTCTCATCTCTTCTCTCTCTCTCTCTCTCTCTCTCTCTCTCTCTCTCTCTCTCTTCTCTCTCTCTCTCTCTCAATCTCTTACTTTTTTTCTCTCTCTCAATCTCCTTTCTCTCTCTCTCTTCTCTCTCTCTCTCTCTCTCTCTCTCTCTCTCTCTCTCACACACACACACTCACCAGAACGACTAAAAAATCTACTCGAGGACGACGAAGAAGAGGTCGTTGAGGTCACGCCAGCAACCCCAGCAGGCAAACCCGAGGTCCCACTTGACCCTATGACCTCCGTGACCCGCCGTACAATGTGGTCACTCGTCCTGGGTACCGAGTGTGACCTTGAAGCGACCGGTCTGACCTGTGGGACCTGGTATGTGTCTAGGTCTTCAGAAGTGGTCTTGTGGTGTGTGGTAGGGGGCTGGTGTGTGGTAGGGGGCTGGTGTGTGGTAGGGGGCTGGTGTGTGGTAGGGGGCTGGTGTGTGGTAGGGGGCTGGTGTGTGGTAGGGGGCTGGTGTGAGGTAGGGGGCTGGTATGTGGTAGGGTACTGGAAGGGGGCTGTGGGGGGTAGGGGTGTAAGGGGAAAGGGAAAGAAAGGAAGGGAAGGGAAGGGAAGGGAAGGAAAGATGATATTAATAAGTTGCCATTTTTTTTTTGCTAATAAGTTATAATCAAGTTTATTCATCATATCTCATGCATAAACACACACACATACACACACACACACACACACACACACACACACACATACACACACACACACATTCACACTCAAGCATAAGCACACACACTCAAGCATAAGCATAAACACATATATACACACACACACACACACCTACCTCGGGTCTCATGGGTAACAATAGGCCCAATGGAATTCCTGAAGGGGGGGGAGGAGGGGGTTCGTGTCTGCTGGGGGGGTTGCATCTTCTCCTCCACCTTCCTCTCTTCCACAAACCCCACCTCATCCTCCTCCTCATCATCAAAATCATCAGTGAAGGACTCCCCACTTTCCCCATCCTTCTGAGTATCCTGTAGGACCATGTGCACCTTCGCCCCTGCAGGATCCTCCGGGCGCCCCTCCTCGTCTTCTTCAGGAGGCGTAGGAGCGAGGCGTTTCCCAGGACTCCCTATGTTGTTGAAGTCCAGAGCAGCGGAGAGGAGTGAGCGATTGGCCTCAAAAGTGGATCTGGGTTGACATCTTGCGGACTCATGCCTTTGTATACTGGAGATGGCTGTGGTTGTTGTGGTAGTGGCGTGGTAGATTATATTGTCGCTGGTAGTGGCAGGTGTGGTGGTAGTGGAGCGGTAGATGATATTGTCGCTGGTAGTCGCAGGTGTGGTGGTAGTGGCGCGGTAGATGATATTGTCGCTGGTAGTCGCAGGTGTGGTGGGGGTTGTGGTAGTAGTAGTAGGTGTAGTAGTTGTGGTAGGGAGGGTTACTGGTACATCATAAAGTGCTTCCTTCCTGGTGGGGGTTTTATTGATGTGGGTAGTGAGTGTGGGTCGCATCCTGTCTACAGCCCCAGGGGTTAAAGTAAGTTCCCTAGTGCCTATAGCTAAGTTAGGGGTGGATACAGCCCCTGACATACCAATGATAGGGACTTTAGGGGTGACAGGGACAGGGGTGGCGTATATACCCCTGGTGGCGGATGGGGGCTTGAGTGGGACCCGGGGCTTTTCCTTGAGCATGGGTGGCTTGGGGGTGATGACTGGCCGTGCCCCTGGGATACCCTTGAGGCAGGAGGTGGAGGCATAGAGGGCAGACTTCTGAATGCCTGCCGTGGGGGTGATTACTTCAGGTGGGGTTTTGATCTCTCGTAGGAAGTCTGGAGTGGCAGGAGCAACCACATTAGCAGGGCAGCTATAGTGGTCCTCCTCGAAGGCGCCCCTGGAGTGGAGGAATGAGGAGTTGGTCTGTGGAGTGGTGGAAGAGTTGGACGAGGTGGAGAGTATGACTGGAGTGCCAAAAGTGGACATGCAACTTGACGTGCTGCTTTGGCGACTGGCTGGCGACTTGACTGACTCCACCGAGGTTTGACTCACCAGGCGGGGTGACTCGTGAGTACTGGGCAAGGGTAGTGACTCATTCTGACTCACTTTCCTTGCCTCCCTGTGACTCATCTCTAGTATGTGTGAGGGAGGGTCGAGGGGGGTGATGGAGGAGGAGGAGGAGCCTTCTTCTATAGTAACCTTCTGTTGTCTGGTGGTGGTGGTGGTGGTGGTGGGGGGTTGAGGTTGAGTTTCCTTCTTCACTAGTGACTTTCTTGGTGCTGAGGTGGGAGGTAAGGTCTTGGAAGTGGTGGTAGCAGTAGTGGTAGCAGTGGTGGTAGCAGTGGTGGTAGCAGTGGTAGATGAAGATGTAGAGGAGGCTTGAGTGGTAGTACTAGTGGTAGTGGTGATGTTGGGGTGAGAAGATGAAGTAGGTTGTGAAGAAGGAGGAGAAGAAGAAGGAGTCTTTCTCTCACATCTCTCTTTGACCTGCTGAGTGTTATCTTTCGTAGTCACACCCACACCTTCAGAAGTTAGTCTTAGTGGCGTGGGTTTACTGGGGGGTGAAGGGCGGCCTGGGGGAGACACAGGGGACACAGGGGGCTCAGCGGTCATGCCTGGGGGGGGCGGCGAAGGGGAGGGGTCCTTTAGTGGGCGGCAGACATCACTTTGCGATATCGATGTCACCCTCTCCTTGACATCATCTTTATACATGTCATCAATGGAAGTAACTTTATGATGTCCTTTCCTCTCCTCTCTAACTACCAATGGCTCCTCCTTCTCCACCATCTCCTGCTCCCTTGAGACGTACTTCGGAGGGGCATCTTGGAGTGGGACAGGCAGGGGAGGGGAGGTGGTAGTAACAGTGGTGACAGGAGTGATACCAGTTCGCACCACCTCACCGTTTTTCATAGGCAGGACCTGGTTAACGCGAGGCTCAGAGGAGGACGTACGAGCTATGAGTGGCTTCGTGGATACCAGCGGGGAGGATCGTTTGAGCTTCACCCTTGCTTCCTGCCTCGCCACATCCTCCTGGACACCTTCCTTCTGCTTCGCCTTCTCACTCCTCATCTTATTCTCCCGGCCAAGCCTCTCAAGCGCCTCGATCTCCGCCAGAATCTGCTTGCGGGTCTCCTCCAGTTCCTTGACGGAGGGAAGTATCTCCTCTTCGGGTAGGTCCTTGGTTAAGTTCTTGTTGTCAGAGTTGTATTCAGTGTTTTTGAGCGTCTGTCGGCGTTGCATTCTCTCCTCCGGCGTCATGCTTCCCAGGTCCTCAAAGAAATCGTCGTCCTCGTCGCTGTCGTCGTCGTCGTAATCGTCGTCCTCGTCCTCGTCGTTTGAGTAGTCCACGTCGCCTCCGTAACCGATGACTTCTTGTATCTGTGAGTTGAAAGTGACGCCATTGCCACCCCTGCAACCACGCTTCCCTGTTTTCTTTGGTGACTGTTTTCTGAGGATGCTTTTAGGGGGGACCACACTGACCACACTAACCACACTATTACCATCCACTTTACTTTCCTCCTCTTCCACCTCCTCCTCCTTGCCTTCACTCTTCACGGAGGCAGTGTCACTATTAGGAGGCGAGTATGACACATGGCAGGAGGCTGACGACACACTGAGGAGGTAGAGGAGGGAGAGGAGGGAGAGGAAGGATGGTAGACAACACTATCATTGCTAACCTCTGAACCTAAGTCACTACTCACATCGCCTTTCTCAAACTCCTCCTTTACACTCCTCTCTTCCTCCTTACTCTCACTCTCCCTGTCTTTACCGCCTAGGAGCTGGGTTAATATCCTAGCCTGGCTTTGAGGGGGTAAAGTGGGCACAGGAGTGGAGGAATAAGTGGATGAGGGTATGGTAGTAGTAGTAGTAGTAGACGTAGCAGCTGTAGCAGTAGTGGTAGTGGGTACTCGAAGAACTTGTATATCCTGGAACAACGTCCGGATCATCAAGATCACTCAATTTCAGGTTCTTCTCGTTCTCCTTGGTTACTAGAGAGGATGCCACACCCCTGATAAGCGCTGGGGACATGAGCGAAGTGGTGGTGGTTGTGGGGTGGGTGGAGTGGGTGGAACGGGTGGTTTGTGGTGTGGAAGGATCTGATTTATCGATAACCAGGGACTTCCATGCGTTCTGGGCGTAATAGCCTCTCTGATACACACGTCCTGCTACGCCTAAATATCTTTTTGACCCAGGCCTTATACTTTCCAGGCCTGTACCGCGAGGGGAGGATAGGGTGTAGTCCTCCTCTTCCTCTAGTCGTATCTCCTCTCTTCCTCTTCCTCCTCCTCTTCCTCCCCCATGTTCCTCTTTACTCTTAAAACAGACGGAACATAAGTCTCGTTCCATGTGTTCTGTACGAAGGTTTGGCAAATGACTGACATCTTGAAGGTCAGTTATGGAGGTCAAATGAGGTCACGTAAGGATTGACCTGGGATGTGGGGTATGCATAGTGACTTCTGTGTGACCTCTGGCCTCTCTCTCTCTCGTCGTGGTCAGGTCAGCGGGTCACAGCTGTTGGGTGAAAGGGAAAGTGTGGGTAAATGTGAGGTCATGTGTGTGTGTGTGTGTGTGTGTGTGTGTGTGTGTGTGTGGTGTGTGTTAAGCTTGCTGACACCCACACACCACACACACACACATAAGATAAATTAATAAGTAAATAGGTCGATAAGAAAATGAATAAATAATGATAAATAGCATAATGGATAAATGATGATAATGATGAAAATAACAATAATATTTAATAATAATAATATGAAGAACTGGAACCGAAAAAAAAAGTAGAAAAGGAGATGATGATGAATTAAAAGAAAGGAAAATAAGGGAAAAAAATAAAAAGGAAAAGAAATAAGAGAAAAATGAGGAAAAATAAAAAGGAAAAGAAATCTATGAGAAAATAAGGAAAAATAAAAATAAAGAGATATAAGAGAAAAATAACGAAAAATAAAAAGGAAAATAAATAAAAGTGGAAAATAAGGAAAAATAAAAAGGAAAAGAAATTAAAGGAAAATAAGGAAAAGAAAGGAAAATAAATAAAAGCGAAAAATAAGGAAAAAGAAAAAGAAATCTGAGAAAAAAAGGAAAAATAAAAATTGAGAAAAAAAAAGCGAAAAATAAGGAAAAATAAGAAGGAAAACATAAATAAAAGAGAAAAATAAGGGAAAAAAAGGATAAGAGAAATAAAAGAGAAAAAATAAGGAAAAATAAAACTACAAAAGAGAAATAGAGGAGTAAATAAGAAAATTTAAAGAGAAAGAGAATAGAGAGAAAAAAAGAGAAAAGTAAAAAAAAGAAGAAGAGAAAATAAGGAAATTGAAAAAGAGAATAAGAGAAAACAATCAAAAAAAGAGACAAATAAGGATAAATAAAAATAAAGAAATAAAAAAAACAAAAAATAGGAAAAAAAAAAAGCGGCTATAACAAAAGAAAGAATCTATATAGAAACTAAAAATTAAAAATTAATGAAATCTTTATCCCTTAGAGAATAGCGGTAGGATAAAGGAGGGTGGAAAAGAAGGGAAGAG
>JACEEZ010020396.1:0-23012 GCA_016584305.1 Chionoecetes opilio | reverse complement strand
TGGCTGTTATTTGACTGCATTAAATCGGAATATGAAATGGTTGGACGATTACTTTAAGTGAAGTTAAGTTCATCATCTTTCTTCAGTCTCATAATGACTTTTATTTAATGTGTTTTACTGTGTTTTATGTGATAATTTATAGAACAAACATTTCCGACGATAACTTTATATCCTTTATACAATGTATAAACATGTTATACTGCCGGGGACATGCCTTGAGAACTCCCCGGGTTTGGGTGAATGAAGAGGCCCGGTAGCAAGATAGCGCTTGTAGTAGCGTTTAACATAGGGACTATGAGTGGCGGTACCCTCTTATTACAGAGACCCTAGCGATACATTAACATATTTACAGAGAATAATCAGCTTATATCCACAGAATTTCATGAATCCCAAGGGATTAAGCTAATCTATTCCCACTAGAACATAACAAAAATACACAAGTGTCTTAGAGACGAGATCTATTGCAGTAGCGCCCAAAATGAGGAAACTCTCATATAATTCAAACACATCAGTCATCACTGTCATCCTCATCATTATTTTCATCTTCATCGAGTAAATTGGCATCCTCTATCCGTTGTTTCAGCAATGTTCCAGCGATTCCGACATGTTCTTATTTCTGTCGACAGCGGACAAAAAGCAGAACAGGACACCCTGACAGCCACACATCCACACTCTCAGTTGAGCATGGTGTTTCGCTTGAGCAGCCACTTTGGGATCAGCTTCCATAACAGCTGCTGGAGCAATTTCCGTTTGTGGTGGGAGGGTCACTGGCATTAATACACCGAAATCATCATCAGATACCCAGCCGTTCTCCAGGGGTCCATATCTGGTGCTCGTCAGTCAGTGCCGACCTCCAAATGCATGCTTGAAAATGTGCCCTTTTCACGTTCTCGAAAAAACGCTTCACTTGTAGGAGGAAGAGTTTTCAGTTGGTGAACTGACGCAGCACTTTTCTGCCCATGCGGGGAGACCCCAATGTCTGTATGGATATCTGACATGCTGTCTTTTGGGTCCAACTTTCTCTCCATAGCATGCTGCAATAAAACTGGGTTGCTTCTCGAATTATTGTCTCTTTGTGGGCTTCAGGTTGTCCTATGCTGTCCAGTTTATATCCTGCCTGTAGGACTTTTACTGCTTTGAATTTTCCAATTCCAAAATAGAAAACCAACTGTGTCGCATCTTGTCAAAGCATGTGCTGCCAGCAGCTGTGGGACAATAGCCTGGTGTTTTATTACGGTGTCTCCAATGTTCACTGAAGTCCTTTCAGGAGAAGTCGGTTCCATGACAAGGCATGCAGAGAGTTGACAGTAGTGGTAGTAATGTACAAGCAATACAAACACGTCTGTGTTCATCTGAGATTACTTTAATAGTCTTTCTGGTGTTAAAAACAAACTGGACAACCTGGTGTGGAATGATGACGTTGCTTCCTCATGGTTAGTTTTCAAATCTGATCTCTCCACTCGTACACCTTGCCAGACTTTAAAGGGGTATCAGCTTTCCCTGTGACAACAAGTCTGTTTAGTAACCGGAGTCCTTGCGTTCTATCTAGAAGTTTCCTCAGTGATCATCTCAATGAGCTGCTCCCTTGTTGTGTGCCACATTGAGAACAACGTCTCGGGAGGGGAATTGGCGTTGTCCCTCGTAATGAACATGTTCCTTGCAATGCTGCACTCCAGCAGATCGTGCAGCCCTTGTGCTGCTCTTGATGCTTTTCTTGTGATATTTGTCAAACACTACAAAACGTTGCTCGAAACGGCCATTTGGAAAGCACATAAAACATGACGACTCCCTTCCTTGGCCAGTGAACTATCCACATTGCTGCACATCCATTATATATATTCATCTCTGTGGCTTGTGAATGTCCTGGAGGGAAAGTTCCACTTGGAGAGTCTTCTTTAGCATAGCTTTGGCTTTAGCTATTCTCCCAGCTAAATTCTTTAGCTAAAATTTCTAATTCACATTTCATACAAAAAAGAAGCCCCTAAATAGAAAATACATAAGATAACAAAATGACTAAAAGCACCCCAGTGTAAGCCTTAAAAATTACCGTTGCCCTTGCACAGTATATCACTAAATATCAACACTACACTACCCTCCCGAGTTTCGCGCTTGGGTTTCTTCCGGAGGCATAGCGCGAAAACACGCGGATCGCGAAACTTTGGGTATGAAAATACTGTAAAAATGCCGTATTAGTCTGGTGCGGTTTTTTTAATTTTTTTTAATTTTTTTTTTTTTTTTTTTTATTTTGTATTTGGAGGTGGTGGTGCCTACAGCGCCCTTAGGCAGTGACCTCCAGGGGGGGATGGTAGGCCCTGGAGGTTAACTTGAGGGCTGTGTACCTACCGTATTTTACAGCTTACAAGACTCACTTTTTCCCCCAAAAAATATACTGAAGATGCCCCAAGCCCCTGTCCACCCAGCAGTGAATGGGTACGGGTGTTAGCTTAGGGTTTGTGACCCGCCTCCCGGGGTGGTGGCTTCGGCAACACTACGTAGAAAAGAGGAGGGAGGAGAGGAGCTTCAGTTTGAGCTTGAGTTGGGAGTCACCCAGCAGATGCTGTTTAGGTCTGAGTGAGTGAGCTTGACACATATCTTGTCAGCTGATTGTTGTGTGACAGTGTTATACGGCAATAACACTTGTCACAATGCCTTCCTCTCTTCTCTCCTGTCACCTCCAGAAACCACAGTACCACACACGTCATGGTTAATCACTTATAAAGGAGTATTTTGTATTAAATAAGTAAGGAACGGCGGGGGTGTAAGGTAAGGTGCTACTTATTTCGAGGTGTTACCTATCTTATGCTACACCGGCTGCTCCTGTAGAGAAAAATACAAACAAAAGGAAAAAACAAAGCAAAACTACATACAAGCTATACTAAACCTATTATAATACTATACTAAGCAGGAAGGTAGGAAGACTTGTCTCATAAGTCTCTATGGGAGGCGGTAGCAGAGTGGTTAGCGTCAAGATATATGTCAAGCTCGAGCACGAGCTTGACAGACGACCTACAAAGCGATACTAAGCAGAAAAAGGTCACAAGAAGAAGTCTCCAAGTGGCGTTCTCGGTGACCTGAGTTCGATCCTTGATGAGGGCTGTAAAATCCACTTAAAATCTTTCTCTGCACCGTTGAGTGGCCTAAGAACACCCACACACTGCCCATTAACTCTACCTTCGATTGTGAGTGCATCGGAGGACACAGGGGGCGGCATGAGCCTCTAATCACAGGCGTCACTATAGAAATTCTGTCTGCGCCACCACGGGCAAGGGCCAACCATCACAGCCCTCAAGTTAACCTCCAGGGCCTACCATCCCCCCCTGGAGGTCACTGCCTAACGGCGCTGTAGGCACACACACACACACCTTAAGAAAAAGAAAAAAGAAAAAAAAGTACAAAGCAGTGCGAAACTCGGGGATATAATGCGCGAAAGTTGGGGATGGTAAGAATTTATGACTCAGCGCGAAACTCGAGGATCGCGAAACTCGCATAGCGTGAAACTCGGGAGGGTAGTGTAATTGATAGAAACAACAGACAAACAACAATTCGATACTAAAACAAAATGCCTATGTTTTTTTTGGCTTACCCATGTCCACATTTTATGACACGGCAGCATGTAGTGGGGAGGCGGTAGCGGAGTGGTTAGCGTCTCCGACTGGCGTTCTCGGTGATCCGAGTTTGATCCCCGAAGAAACCCAAAACCTTTCTGCACCGTCAAGTGGGGTAAGGAACAACGCACATGCCCTGCCCATCGACTCTACCTTCGATTGCGAGTGCATCGGAGGACACAGGGGGGCGGCATGAGCCTCTAATCACAGGCGTCACTATAAGAATCCTGCTTGCGCCACCACGGGCGAGGACCAACCATCATCACAGCCCTCAAGTGAACCTCCAGAGCCTACCATCCGAGCCCTGGGTCACCACTGCCTACAGGCGCTATAGGCACAAATGAAAAAAAAAAAAAAATAATAAAAAAAAATATGTATCAGTAAAAGGAAAAGGCCAAAGTCAGCTCGTCTAATTTCATTTTCACGCCAAAAATTGTGACCTTTTGACCTCCTATGACCTTATTGTTGACGAAATTCATGATATCATTAGTTTGAGGTGATAAAGCTAATCAATACGAACATTTTGGTAGTAAAAACATTGTGAAAGGTCTGTAACATGTGTGATCTATGCCGTTTATTATCACCCCTACCTCAAATTTTCAGTCCCAAACAGTGATTCCCATTCTATCTTCAGTCGTCATTTTTGCAAAATGCTCAAGGATGCAAAAGTTGCACCCGACAGATACCAAAACTAGAGGTTTCAGGCTATCAAAATCCGCAAAGAACAATTATGCACCACAAATTCAAAGGTTCGGCTAAATATGGGGTTTGGCCACCGGACTATACCGAGAAAATCAGTAGATTTTACTACCGACTACCAGTAGAAAATCTGTTTAGTTGTATATTTTTTCTTAGAAATTCTTACGTGTACGAAGGAGCGCGCAAGTCGGGATGGTAAGAATTTAGGACTCGCGAAACTCGAGGATCGTGAAACTCGGATAGCTTGAAACTCATGAGGGTACTGTACATTGCTATCAAGTCTCCTCTATTTCTTCTTCTTCCAATGATGGCAACCCCAATTTCTTCAGCCTCTCCTCATAAGTCAGGTCTGACAGTCTAGGAACAATTAATGTAGCTGCCCTCTGTATTCTTTCTTTCTCCTTTACATCCTTCCTCTCGTGCGGAGACCAAACTACTGTGGCGTAATATAGTCAAGGGCGTATCATGGCCATTATAAATTTCTTCATCATTTCCCGTCCATATAGACAAAGGCTGTTCTGATGTTTGTTAGCAGATATATGTAGCACCAACAATTCTATTAATGTGTTCTTGGTTGATAAGTCATCCTGAATTATTACTCCAAGAACCTTTTCCTCACTTGCTATATTTATTTTCTTGCTTCCTATTTTGTAATTCCATTTTACTTTGTGCACTCCTACCAAATTCTAATATTTTGCACTTTGCATTGAATTCCATTTTTTATTTCTGATTCCATTCATATATTTTATCCAAATCTTTCAATAGGAGTCTGCAATCCTTCTTTTTTTTGACCTTCCTAATTTTCACATCATCTGCAAACAGGCTCATGAACCTTTTCAAATCAGACACCATGCTATTAACCCGTTAAGCACCGCCAAAAATGTATAATTTAGTAACGCCCAGACCTTAAATTTTTCCCTTTTTTTTTCATTCGAAAATCTGTTAAACCACATAGTTATAACCGTAAACCCCCCAAATCACTCATCATAGCCATTTAGTAGTCAATAGGGAGGGGAGTTCTACTTGCCGACCTTAGCTTTAAATCTCCACGCGCGGCTTGTAGCAGGGACATAGGTGCGGCTGTCCCAAAGTGTCCTTCAGCGTCAAGCATCAGGCATTGGTTCTTATCACAAGTGTGTTGTATGTGCTACTTAAACACTTAGGAGTCACGACATAATGCACTTGTAATGTTTTATTGGTGTAGTATTTGTTGTATAATGTATAGCTATTGTTTTTTTAATAACATAGATCTATTTTTTATGTGAAAGTTGGCACAACGGCCCGGGCTGCGTTTTTGGTTACCATGACGACGAAGCAGCTTCAGCCGCCGCCACCTCTACCTTTCAGCTCTCAAAAATCGCAGTTTTATAATTTCTCGAAAAGGGAAAAGTAAAAAAATGACAAGGAAAACATCTAGTTATTAATTTACATATGTTTGTCATAATTGCATACACAAAGTAGCGTGTTTGCCTGGGTTCCCCACCCCAGAATACTTAAATAATGTAATAGAGTGTGATACTGTATGAAACACTGGTCATAGCACAGACCAACATTACACTCACAGCAGTCGGACCTTGTGTCTTTTTTCCTTCGCTGCTCCCTTCGTGTCATGGTTGCACACACATAGCACCTTCGTGAAGGGTTCTTTTTGATGTGGTTAGGGAGGATGAAGCAGGAGAAGTGTCGCTCTACTAGGCGAGCTAGGAGTTGCTCTAGGAGTAGTTTTCAATGGAGAGACAGGAGGTAATGTAGGCGAGGGCAAGTGAGGTTTTTTCAAAAGTACTTTGTGCCTCGTCCGGACATTGTTCACCTTTCAGTCCTTTCTTCTGCCTCTGTTTCTTCCCAGGAGATTGTAGGAAGCTTAGTGGGTCATCCACATCTCCTCGCCATCGATATCGTCATCTTCTAAAAGTAGAAAGGGGTGGTGGTGGTGGTGGAAGTGAAGATATGAGTGTATACCGATGCTGGCGCCACGTCCTGACCAAAGGCAGGATTGGAAGCTCCATTTCCTCCAAATCCTCGGCTGGGGGGACATATTCTTCCCCTGAAAAGTCATCAGAGGCCTATCGTAGTATTCAACAGACTCAAGAACCATTTCTACAGCCTCAGCTAGTGAAAAATGGTCCTTTGCAGGGTGGAGGTCGGAGTGCGATTGGAATAAACTGTTCCATGGAGCAGAAAGCATGGTCTGGGGGCGCGAAAGAAATCAAGCTGGAGGGGCGCGGGAGGGATGGGAAAATTTAGTTTGCCAAGATGTGTATACTTGCTTCACATTCTGAGTCACCATGTGTATTAACCTAGTTGTTTTTTACGGGGCCTGAGCTACACTCGTGTGGGTCCCGTATTCAGCATATACATTTATCCAGTCCTTCTTTCAATTGGTGCACATTATTTCCCTATATCACCTATTTAGTCCATTCCAAAACTTCTACATTTCTATGGGGGAAAAGCTGTACTTCTTTTGTTGTTCAGGCATCTCCCTTTTCCTAATTTTTTGTATGTCCTTTTTGGGGTATCGACCTTCTCTTTGTTTCCGAGTCAGTAGTCTCTCATTGTCTGTTTTTTTCCGTGAGTCACAACATGGGGCCCATTCTTTTTAGAGCGCACAAATTTTCCTGCATTTAATTTGGCTGTATCATCAAAAATACTGTTCACATCGAAAATTCAACGTTGCATCCTTACTATATGGGGCTTGAAGATTTCCAATATATTGTTACCTCAAGTAGAGTAAATGGGTCCATTGCAAAACTTTGGGACCCATTATAAAATGAACTGACAAAGTCATTTGGACATTCCTTTGCTGTTTGCTTTTGGGAGCTGGCAATTACGCAGGCTTTTTGGGATCTTTTCTTTTTCTCCCCTTTGGGCCAGTCCTTATGATGAAAAAAATATAAATCCTTTTCTTCGATTCTTGTAAACCGGAAAAACAGGTGACTACAGTCGGGGGCCCCTGAAATGTTTGATTTGTACTTTAGTCCAAGCCAAGCACTTATATTTATGGGTGCAGCTCTCTTTACTGACATGACATTTGCAATTGCCAAGGGGTGATGCATTGTGGAGAACCTCACATTATTGGTGATTGAAAACTGATTTTTTGTCATGAAGATAATGCGGTGGGTAATATTTAATCGTAATGCTGTTGTTTTTTTAGTTTCCCTTTTTCAAAAAAAGTCTCATTAATATCCTGTATTTTTTTGTAGACGTGGTTATTCCTGCGTGTGGTGACCTGGTATCCCTCAGCATTGGGCATCTGGATGACTGGTGAGGACATGGATGGGGAAAGGTTGGTGGTGGCCTCTGACATTGGCTTAAGGCCATTGATTCTTGCTGACCTCCAACCCCCTCCCCTCTGTCGCTACTTGAAGGTATGCATATGTGATTTTTAGGTATTCATTTTGTAATATACAGCATCATATACACCGTTGGCTATTTTTTTTATACAGTGTATAATCAGGATGGATGGTAGAGTAGAGGTGGACTCTATACATATCTATATTAATTTAATCTTGTGCTATAACAGAATTATGAGAGAGAGAGAGAGAGAGAGAGAGAGAGAGAGAGAGACGAGAGAGAGAGAGAGAGAGAGAGAGAGAGAGAGAGAGAGAGAGATGAGAGAGTGAGAGAGAGGAGAGAGAGAGAGAGAGAGAAGAGGAGAGAGGAGAGAGAGAGAGATAGCGGTGGAGAAAGAGAGATATAGAGAGGGGGAGAGAGATATAGAGAGGGGGAGAGAGAGATAGAGAGGGGGAGAGAGAGATAGAGAGGGGGGAGAGATATAGAGAGGGGGATAGAGAGATTGAGAGAGAGAGAAAAAAGAATGTAAACCTTTGCTCGTTTTATTCTCACTGGCCCAACTCATAGCTGACTGGTCAACTAGACAGGTTAGCCTCGGGGCCTAGAAACAAGATTCAAGACTACAATAGTTGAAATACTCTTCCAGACACACGCATAAATACATGGTTAATAGTTATAATACTTCATGCATACACTACAGAGTGGAAATTTTTTGGAGTCTTTAGCTCATGGTGAAAAAGAATACAATATGCTTAGGAGGGTGGATTGCTTGAAATGTATTTTAACATTTGTATGTAACACATTAGATGAGAGACAAAAATGTATGTCAAAAGTTAAGCATACATATACTTGCAACACCCTCCCAATATGTGTGTTAAGCTCCATAGCTGTCATGGTTGATAATTTTGTGCTCAACAAAGGTTACTTGTATTGGGAAAAAAAGGGCCAGGTTCCTAAGTTGTCCTGAATTATCTTGTACCTAGTATACTATCCTCTTTTTCTCTCTCTATCTCCCACTTGTTGGTCTTATCACTACTTAAGTCTGTGAGAGATATTTTCAAAATAATGTGCCACTCGCTGGAATGGAAATGGTTTCATGAACACAATTTTGGTGAAGCATGCAGTCTGAGTAGTGATAAACCACAGTGGGGGATGTGTGAGTGGGTTATTCTAAACTACAGTACCCCAAAATATAACAGATTAAATTTCAAATCACAGTGCAAAATAGATAACTGCCAACATGGGCCAATTCAGCCATTGGGTCCACTAATCACCAGTGGTCTCAATCAATCATTCAATCTTTGGGGGCATACGCCGGGGGGCGAGTCGCCTCGCCAACCTGATGACGCCACTCCCGGGGGTCACCAAGCTCGAGTCCCCAAGCAGGCTCCCTTCCCATACCAAGCAACTCTCGACAGGAAGCATCAACTTGCCTGGGCAGGAGCCTTGTGGGCGCCCCCTTGGCCTCCACCAGCCGGAATTGTCTCTTTCAGAAACCACCCGATGGGAAGGATCGGTTTCAGGGTAGCGTGCCACATGCCCATATAGCCAAAGTTGGTGCTGACGGACGACTATGCAGGTAATAGGCCTTGATTCAGTCTCACGGTGCAATCGCTGATATTTGACACATAGTCATCCCAGCGATACCACATGATTCTGCGAAGACACTTATTACCAAAGGCATCGATTTGACTCTTCAAGTTGCTATTTAGTGTCGATGTCTCACACCCATAGAGTAAGATAGACATCACAAGCGACTTGAAGGTCGGGATCTTTGTCTTTCTGCACAGGTACCGACAGCGCCAAATAATCGTGCTGAGCGAGTCCATAACATCGTGGGCTATGCCAATCCACCGTAAGACTTCTTGAGTGACCCGCCGTCATTATGTACTGCGCTACCAAGGTATGTAAAGCTTTCCAAGCTCTCAATGTCCTCGCCACAGCACGCATGAACAGACTGTACGGTTTCATCTAGTAAGCTTCTTAACACCTGGACCTCGGTCTTAAGCCAGGAGACCTCAAGTCCCAAAGGCTTTGCCTCCTCGTGCAGTCTCCTCGAGAGCCATCACCTCCAGCGACTCAGCAAAGATTACTGCATCATCAGCAAAAACAAGATCAGTGATCTTGGTATTGCCGAGGGATGCTCCACAATCACTTTGCCATCTACAACTTTACTGATACCCAGTCCATACAAGTGTTGAAAAAGTGTTGGGGCAAGGATGCACCCTTGCCTCACTCCTGTTTTCACAGGAAAAAAGCTGGATACACTTCCCCTACACTTCACAGCACTCTTAGGCCCAGAGTACAGAGGTAGATCTCAATGATGTGAGCCAATTCGGCCACTGGATGCAGTTAGATATAAATTACATGCTGGCCTATTTTTGCTCATGAGTACCAAAAAGGGACTGATAATGGGTGTGGGCCAGGTAGGTACAGGTCAGAGGTAGAATTATAGCAGCTGGTTCTTACTGGGATTGCTGAACTCTTGAAGTGGTTCCTGGCTCAAAATCCTCTTTGTTAAGGAAATATGTGACAGTTTTCACGTGACAAATGGGAGGTGGTGTCTGTCTTGAGTGATGTCACCGTCCTGAACGACGGTATTTACCGTATTTCCCGGCGCATAAGACGCACCTCCGCATAAGACGCACCCCTATTTTACAAAGAGGTTTTGAGAATAAGAAAAAATATTGGTGTTTTTTGGGGGAAATTTTTTTTTCTATTCGTAAAATTATCAAGTTATTAAAAAAAAAAAAAAAGAAGATTTGAAGGGGAAAGCAAATTATTATAATTATGAGCATGTACCTAAATACAATATTCACAGTGCAGTGAATGTGAATGAAAAATTATACTATTTTAAAATGTAAAGAGAATGACAGGGTAACCAAAATCGGTCATAAATCATAATATATTGCAGTTTGCCCCCACGAATTTTGATATTCTAATATTTTGCTAGCTATGACATATAGCTTAGATTAATGTTGTAGGTATCCCTTTTGCTTTCGCTATGTGTTTAGACTTTGGGGAAAAAATTTGCAGTATAGATAATTGGTATTTTTTTGGGTTTAGTGAGCTTTCAAAAGTCCAGGACTCTTACCGACACCATCGTGTAGCTTTCTTCATTCTGAGTTTTGTGACCCCCATTTCCCATGGCGCAATAGAATAATAATGGAATTACACGTAGTACCGAAAATCTACCGTTATTTCAGCCAGAAAGTTAAGTTAGGTTAAATCAGATTAGATTAGGTTAGAGGGGGGGTTTTGGTTTAGTAACAGATGATATAGAGAAAAAACAAAAAATGACCAATAATATGGCAGTGCAAAAGCGTAGAAAGTTTGCGGGGCGGACCTGGAGAGGCAGGTTGCCTCCCCCAAAATACACACATGTAAACAAACATTGATTTCCGACAAAATCGAGAGCCAGATTAATCAAAAAAACATCAAAACTATTCAGGAGGACTTAATTTTCGGCCTCGAAATCGGGGGTTTGTCCAATAACAAAGATTCACAAAGATATTTAGATAAAAACTGTAAGGTAACCATCGTACCTTGTTGAAATTGTTGTAATTGTTGAAGGGAAACCATTGTCGGGATTGACGATATTTGCACTGGTTTACCCCTATGAATCTATCACATTCGCGGGGGTTTGATTAGTCTTCCTCGGGAAAAGGTACAGGTAAAAGGCTGATTCACACTTTGAAATCACGGCATCGTTCTGTTAACCGTGCCTGTATTCACACTATTGTCACGGTTCCGTCATTTTTGGCAGTTCCTGCTCAACCTCTAAGCAAACATGGGCCTCAGAGGCCTTATCCGTAGAGGTACAGGGGTGAGGATTTAGGGGTCGAAGGTGGTACAAACGCCTATGCTGTCTCCCATCCCACCTTACTTACCACTGGGAGCGGCGCTAAAAAACACACACGCACATACACACCTGCATCGGCTTAGGCCAACCCTCTGCTGGGACCAGGATTCGGGGTGACCTGACGCTGACCTGACTGTCCTCGCCGACACAACTGCAACACCAGCCAGGTAATTCAAGCAGCCAAAAGGGCACACAGAGACACACACGCCCCCGACCTCTTGTCCCTACGTTGTACAATGACTCGGGTGTCAAATAAACTACAAAGCCACGACGCCCTTTCTCCATCCTTGTGTGTATAGACAGGACTCCCCAAGATACCACCCAAACCCCCTCACCCCTCACACTCCTTCAAAAAAAACTTTAACACGCTCTTTGTTTTACTATTCCATTATCAACAATACTCATTCCAGCGAAAATTCCAACACTATTTTCTGCCTCCCTTCTATCATCTCATTTCAAAATGTTGTGTCAACTTGTGTGGCCCGAGTCGAATGCGGGTTAAGGCGACATCTAATATGCGGGATGTTTGTCTTTTCCATGGGTGCGGGGAGGAGTCTGAGCGGTTTAATGACCCATGGTGGGTGCGCGGAGGGCGTCTCCGAGTGAAGTAATCCCAGGTGAAGCGGCAGACCTGAGATGTCAGGACGTTTTACAATGGAGAGCAACAGAGGGGAGTGGATGATGTTTACATCTGACACGGCCATCTTGGCAGCAACAAACGCTATCTTGTTGCCCCAGCTCTTATTTTCTCTTAAACTCCAACCTTTTCTTAGTATTTTGCATTATTTTTGATAACACAGCTACAAATTTGTGCTCAGTGAAATACTGCTCAATACAGATAACTCCAGACCCCTTTAGTAATACACCACCGGCGTTCTGCATTCTCTGCCCGACCTCATGCGCTAATATGGCCGCATTAGACGCAGGGTGAACTTTGCATTTCCCTTTTTTAAATTAAAAAGTGGGTCTTATGGCCGGCAAATACGGTACATCTCAATTTTTATGGAATTACCTTTATTTGTTCACCGCTGCTCTTCATTTTTGATATTCATATTTTTTCTTAATTTAACTCTTTCCCCTATTCATTGCTTTCATACCATCAAATATATTGAAAAGGAATTATTAATAGATTACCTACTATGCTGCTAACTGGCATCACATAACTTTACAAATTTCAGCAGAAAAAATAAAGATTCAGGGGTTGATTACAATGAACATGGTGGGGGGTTATTATGGAAATGTTATACTGATCATCCTTCTAGGAGAATTATGAAATTTCAATTATATTTAATTTACTAAATGCGTTTAACATTTACCCTCTCTAAAGGAAAATACATCTGAAACTAGTTTCAGCTAGAGCCCAGTTAGTCTCACCAAGACTATGTTCTCTTCACAATCTCCTCTGATATAGATACCCCAACCCTCTGGTTATCACTTTGATAATAACTGCCGTATCCAAAGCAAGACTATACTCTCCCTAGGATTAAATCTAAGATGCATCTGTACACACCCATCTCAATACAGAAGAAGATCAAAAAGGCATTCACAGGTAGTACCTCATAACAATTTCGGGGCCACAATGCATCATCAAATGCTTACTATCATTAGGAGTAAAAAAGACTGTCTTGCACCTCAATGTTGTTGTCTTATTCTAAGGAATTCTACACCATGGGGTCTTTGCGAGATGCAATCAAAGTGTTCTGAGACAGTTCTTCTTGCAAAGATTCTGAGCTGACGCTGTGGAGGGTTTACGTGTGTAGCAAGAGTGAGAAATAACCTTAATTTTTCAGTGTGTAAAATTGTGTCATGCTGTGAGCATTTGGACATGTGCTGCCCGTGATTTTGTAGCTACGTTCATGTGCTTCATTTGTGATTTCGGGATGGAGCTCAAGGATGAGCATTGAGCAATCATCACACTTTTTCAAACTTGACAAATCGGCAAATGAGAACTTTGAAATATTGGACGGATTGTACATCAAAATCATCGAATCAGCATCACTGAAGTTGCTTACATATCAATGTGTTGTTTGGATCAGTTAAGGGAATCTTTACGTCCCATAAAAACATGCACTATGTCACTGCTAAGTTCATGCCCTGACTCGGATTATCCTTATTGACAATTACGATGGTAACCCTGCAAGTTTCTATCACAGGAAAACTTGAGATACTGAGAGAGCATGTAGCAGCGTGTCACATCACCGTACATGGCTCGTGATTTACCTGGGAACGCTCGACCATGGTGTGGTGATGGCTTATGGAAGTGAACTTGGTCATGTAGAAAAAATAACTTGTTTTTTGTTGTATTATACAAAGGAATATAAGGGAAGAACAGACAGCAACAAGCCTACGTACTTTGCCAAGCAAAGTTGCCTGTGTGACTACTTTCTACATGTAGTTTCTACGTATTAGAAGCAAAAGAATAGCCAAGTTGAAGACTCCTCCCAGCCCACCATTCCCTCCGGCCGATGCCGGCAGGAAAAAAGCACCATGCAGTATTGAAAAACTGTCGTGGGATTGATGGCAAAGGCTATGAAATTATGAGCTGAAGGAGAGAGAATGCTCCAAGCTAAAGCTAAACCTATAAAAGAAAAAAATAGTAATTGTGATAGGCAGCTGATGCTAACTAAGTACAGTGGAAATTTTTTCATCTGGTATCAATAGGACCAAGTGTGTGCGGATATGTAAAAATTTCCGGATACGGGAAGGTGTACTTTATGAATACTCGAATTGTACCCATATATGTCTAAAAACTTTAAAAAAAAAAAAATTTGCTTACATATATCCCTAAGACAATGTAAAGTGTGTGGATCCTAGTTTTTTAGTTTCGTGAGGGGTTGGTTATCACTTGATTAACTCTCTTTGATGGACATCAAAGATGATGGGGTCTTTGATGGGGTCTAGGAACCAAACCTATATTTTACCATTAGTTATGTATTTCGCTATACGAGCTTTCGCGTTATGAGCATGCCAGTGGAACCTAACTACTCGTATCTTGGGACCTCCCTGTACATGGATATGGATAATTATACATCTCAATGTCCTTCAAGCATCTCATAATCTTTACTTGTTTTGTGGGTCTTCCTTTGGCTTTTATGTCCCTCACAAACATGTCTTCTGTGTCAATTATCTTCAAACCAGTCATTAATATGAAACATTGCAATCAGTCTCATCTTTCTCTCTTTTTCAGAGAAGCAAATCTAATTTTCCAACCTTTCTCCATCAGTCTATGTATAAAATTTGAGCGTGTGGTATGTATGCTAATCAAGTGTAACATTTTCAGTATATTTTTATATATATCATTTTTTCAGTTTATTATTTTTTCAATCACATTTATAATTGTCCATAGATTGGGCCTCAAAGCGATCAAACTTTGCATGGTCGAACCCTAAGCTAATAATTATTGCATTGGCCAACTAGGACTATGAACAATAGATATATACTGGAAACTATTTTCAGTATGGTCTTTGGAAAATGTTTTGTTAGAGAAATAGATGTAAATAAAAAGTTATAGCTTAAATTATATCAGTTGTGAAGACTTGAACATTCTAAGTATTGTAGAATGATAGAGAATAGCTTAATCATCCTTGTCACAATAATCCCTCACAACTTTTCTTGTTTCATTGTACAGTCATTTGCCCGTGCTTGCAGGTCACTACCTTAGGAAGGTATGGAATGAATACCTCCCAGTGCCGCATACCTGTAGGTGCCTTCTATGGTCATCCCCTCATCTACCATGGGCAGCTGCAACCAGATGAGATTCAGCCTACTGTGGTCAATAAACAGTCACCCTCAGGTAATATTTAATATATTAATGTGTACAAGATCTGTAATATTGCAGTGCATGCCAAAGCAGAATAGGGTGAAGTGTGAATGATATAGTGAGGTAGAGAAGATGAAGAGATTAGGGGTGTAAAAAAATTGCAGAATTAATTAGGTTTGTGCTCTTAAAGCCGGGGCCTGAAAACGAAATTATTTTTCAAACGGTTCGTTCCGATCAGATACAGTATTATTAAAGTTTCGTTTTTTGTTCCTCCTCCAAACATAACGTTCCTGAACCGGTTAGAAAGAAATTAAAACCGGTTAGAACGTTATTCTCAAACCATGTATTGAATATGCTATTAGCCCTGATAAATAATAATGCCTATACATGACTACATTCTTATAGATGGTAATAAAGCCATACATTTCAAGGTGCACAGTATCCATCAAAATCAAACCCTTAGATGTCGTAAGAACTATATTATTATACGACTTAAATAAGGCAATACAGGAAGCATAGTTTAGGAGTATGCAATCTCAATTGACGTAAAGACACGAATCACTATTATTTATTAATGTTATATACGTATGGCAAAAAATATATTTATTCGTAATATCACCAACCCACTAATTAAATAAACCTAATCAATGAAATCAATGACTACATGTGGTACTCCAAGGACTCGAACCTAGGACACTCACACTGAAATTTGACGCATTAAGCATTAGGCTATTTACTTAGTTTTATTTACCTAGTTGTGTTTTACAGGGCCTGAGCTACACACGTGTGGTCCCATCTCTGTATCTATATTTATCCAGTCTTTCTTTTAATTGGTGCACATTTATGTGATATCCCCTCATACAGTCCATTCCAAACTTCTACATTTCTATGAGGGAAGCTGTACACAAAGCCTGGGTTTCCCGTACTGATAGGGGGGAGCACTGGTCCGGGAACCGCAAACGTCTGGGAATCGCAACAGTCCGAGGCCATTACCCACCCCCGGAGTTTATCCTACTCTAGTTTTTACTGTCCGGCAACCTCCAATATAAAATACCCCGCCGCGGACTTTTACGTCACTTTCTTTTTGTATTTAGGGCTGCGAGGATCCCTTGGGGAACACTATGAGCCCTGGTGATGTCCTATGATGCTATCACAGGCACGTAGTTGGCCTGTTTTCCCTCAGGAAGGCATAGGTGAGGCCGATGCCAGTGAGTTGCCGGGAGGGGTGGATGCCAGCCGCCGCCGCAGGGTGGGCAGGTCACAGGTGGCGGGCGTTCAGGGCGAGGAGTTGAGAGCGTAGCACTACACGGTGGGAGTGGAAGCGCGGACACTGCAGCAGAAAATGTTCAATAGTCTCAGAGACGTTCCTGCCACCAGGGCAGTGGGGATCGGGACTAACGGAGGCGGTGCAGGTGAACCAGAGTGTCGTGTGCCCAAATGTAAACAATACGACCGCTTGAGCATGCTGCCACCTGGCGGGAGGCAGCAGAAAGTGTTCAATAGTCTCAGAGACGTTCCTGCACCAGGGCCAGGGGGGTCAGGGGGGAAATAACGGAGGCAGTGCAGGTGAACCGTGAGTGTCTGTGTGCCCAAATGTAAAAAAATACGACGCTGAGCAAGCTGCCACCTGGCAGGAGGCAGCAGAAAGTATTCAATAGTCTCAGACACATTCCTGCACCAGGGGCAGTGGGGGTCAGGAGACTTATGAAGGCGGTGCAGGTGAACCGTGAGTGTCGAGTGCCCAAATGAAACAATACGACAGATGAGCATGCCACCTGGCTGGAGGCCGCGGACACTGACCCTGGACAGGGGGGAACCGGACCCGTCCGAAAAACTTTGTCGACTTTCGAACTGGACCAGGCATTTGTCTGGGACTCTGGATATTCCCGGACCTTGGATTTTGTCCGGCAAATCCGATATCCGGGAAATGGAGGTCCGGGAAAACGATGGTTGTGTGTACTTCGTACACTTTTTTTTTTTATGTTTTTTTTTTTTTTTTTTTTTTGGTGTGTGTGTGTGTGTACTAAGTTTTTAATTCTTCCTTTTTTCATCACCAACTTTACCTTCAACACCTTGCCATACCTCCTCCTTTTTCCCCATTCCCTACTACCACATCCTTGGGGGATGAGCGGTGTGCTCAGAGAGTCGAGCACACCGCGCTGCCCCACCCGCCGCTCCCGCCGTCTCCACACATATATCTTCGCCCTATAGCTTGGAAATAGGTGCCCAAGCCTTTTTGCAAAGGCACAGCTTTCTTTCTGCACCATACAGGATGCAAATACAGTCAAACCTCGATATAACGGATAAAGGGGGGGAGGAGGGTCCGTTAAAGCCGGGCTGTCCGTTATAGCGAGGGTATTTTCCCAAGGGTGTAAAAATATATGAAAAAACGGAAAAATTTTGAAATAAATGAGAAATAATCACAAACACAACCAGACTGTGTAGCTATGTTGGGAGGTAAACAGTGACTGGCACTACATGCTGAATTGGGTCCGCCCCTTTACGTGAATAAATGAGAAATAATCACAAACACAACCAGACCGTGTAGCTAGTCAAGCTCAAGCTCTAGTGATAGGTAAACAAATTACTACGAGCCAGATTCAGCCGTGGCTTCCAAAGTATTGCTTATTATCGTGACTAATGCTCATTATTATATATAGTATATGGTTGTGAAGTGGCAGTTCTATACACGTGTCACTATTTAGGTCAGTGTAGCACTGCATGTCACCTTAGATAAGGGTGATTTAGGGTGTTGAGGTGACAGGGAGACGTAGCAGCGGCACGCCATAACACTAATAGTCACTATTTTAAACAATACACACCTTCTACCACTAAATCACTAGCAACACAGGCGCCTTCCTCATAATATTATATCTTAATATGTTATACATCAAAACTCCTTAAAACCCAAGCATTTCAAAGTAAAATGAGAAAATAATACAATTATGTTGAGTTGACAATTTGAGCGGCGATAAGCGGTCTAATATGAAAAAGAAAAGAAAAAAAAGTCACGCAAATGGAGTCCGTTACATCCGAAGTCCATTACATCAAGGTCCGTTATATCAAGGTTTGACTGTATATGCTATATCGCACAAAAAATATATCAGAAAACACCCAAAATTCTTCAAGTACTATATTTTTTTCTCAGTCTCCGTGTATTTGTATAGGGCTGGCCTGGGAGGCAAGGTAATGTGACATCACCGAGCTGTGGTCCGTCGTCTGCTGGTCGTCAGTTCTGTTTGAGAGCTCGGGGAATTACAGGTTTTTAATGTGGATAATTTAAAAACGGGTGACTGGATGCAAAAAGTGGCAACATATTGTTGACATACTCGATAATGGCTATATTTTGACTGCATTAAATCAGGAATGGTGAAATGGTCTGGACGATTACTTTAAAACCAGAATGATGACACATTTCTTTTTGTCCACCGTATCTCTTACTAAATTTTCTTTTTGTTTGATTACTTTGACTACTTCTTTGGTCAGATTTTTCTTTAATTTTCTTGATCTTCAATTATTGGCGTTAGCTTTCTTGGTCATTTTCTTTTTCTATCTTCCATGTCTTTCTTTAAATCTTTCATTTCCTCATGTGTCATTTCCATTTTTTATGTACTGCATTCATTTCTGCATGCATTTTTCACAACCTTTTCGTTGTCTTCTTTACAATTTAGTTCGTCCACTCTATTTCTCGAAATAGTATTATCTTTTTTAGTACGAACACTTTCTTTTCCATCCTCTCTAGTTTATTTAGGATTTTGTGTACTACATTTTCTAGCATTATAAACTTCTCTGGTTAATTTTCAGCCCTAATATGTCTTTTTCTTTGGTATCAAAGCCATCAAAAGGGGTCATGGCGGGATCTTCCATCTTTGTTTACTTCCAATTTTTTTCACTTTTTTAGGCTAATCATTTGGAGACGAGACTATTTAACTGCACAGCTCTCACCTGTAAGTACTCGTCGGGTGTGTGTATGTGGTGCCTAAAACGACGTTAGGCAGTGACCTCCAGGGGTGGGATGGGAGGCCTTGGAGGTTCACTCGAGAGCTGTGATGGTTGGCCTCGCCCGTGGTGGTGCAGGTAGGATTTTAATAGTTACGCTTGTAATTAGAGGTTCATGCCGCCCCCCTGTGTCCTCCGATGCACTCACAATCGTAGGTAGAGTTACTGGGCAGTGTGTGGGGTGTTCTTAGGCCACTCGACGGTGCAGAGAAATATTTTAAACCGTACGGTAATATCAAGATCAAGTATCGCTAAAGAGGTAAATAGTCGTATGTACAGATGGAAGAATGGCAGCAGCAAGACGTGTGTGATGTGTGAGACAGGAGTGGAGGAAACTGTGGAGTACTTGATGCTGGAATGTGAATGGTATGAGTATGCTAGAACAAAGATGTTGGAGGTAGTGGTAGGAGAGGTTGGAGTCGAAGAATGGAGAGAGATGAGAGACAGGAGTGTGGATAGGCAGATGTAGTACCTGCTGGGGCTGTGTGCTGAGTGGAGGAGTGACAGTCTTGTGGCTGAAAGTGTAAAAGAATTCTTGGAGAGCACGCATGAGAGACAATGAGAGGCAGGGGACCCCTCAGTGAGGGGGGACCCCGTATGTATGGAATGCAGATAGAGGAATTTGGGGAAAATGAAACACCTAGTTTTGCTTCCCCCTTGTGCTTCTCTCCCAACAGAATACGTGTGTGGGAGAACGCCCGACAAAAGGCTTCACTGAAAGCATCCGCTGGGTGACTCCCAACTCAAGCTCAACTTGTAGGGCCTCTCCTCTCCTCCTCCTCTCCTCTCTTATCTTGTGTTGGCCCAAGCCACCACCCCGGGAGGCGGGTCACAAACCCCCAGCTAACACCCGGGATCCATTCACTGCTTGACAGGGGCTCGGGGCATTTTCAGGGTATTTTTGGGTGGTGAAAGTGAGTCTCATAAGCCGTTTAAAAAACGTTACACCTCGCACCGTAATAAATAAGCATTTTAACAGTGTTTTCAATATTCAAGTTTCGTGATCCTCTAGTCTAGTGATCCGCTATAGCGCTATGCCTTCGGAAGAAAGCAAGCGCGAAACTTGAGATGGTACAGTATAAGTAAATCCTTTTGATGAATTCGCCATGGGTTATAATTTCCAGGACTGAAAAAAGCTTGGATACGTGTGACAACACTGGTAAATGTTGCATCAACACTAGCAGACGATAGATGGCGTTCTTGATGCCAATCTGCCGAGGTGGAAGTTGCAGCGGAACGGCTCCCGCCAGTCTTGGCGGCAGTCTCATTCCAACATTCGTCTTGGAAGACGCATGTGTATTTTTCAGGGTATTTTTAGGATAAAATGTGCGTCTTTTAAGCCATAAAATACGGTAAGTCAAATTTTAAAAGATATCTGAATTTTTTACCTTGCAACATTTCAAAAATTCAAAGGAGCCTGTTCAGAGTAACTATACCTTATTTAGTGTAACCCTATTTTACAAAAATTAAGGGTTACGCCAAAAAAAAAAAAAAAAAAAAACTCCCCGTATACTACTAAGAGCCTCTTGAGCCGCTTAGCAGGCGGCTGCTAAAAGTTTCTTATGAGCGTACTTTTCAAATTTGTCCCACAAAAACTCTACGTCATGAAGTATAGCAAAAGTTCAAGGCTTGTTCACCAGGTTGGTCTGTGAAAGAGGATGATAGCCTAAGCATTGAAATTTCAGCTACCGTAAATTGCGTCGTACAAATCGACCAGGCGTATAAGTCGACCTCAAAATTATTAGCTCAAGATTACGGGTTAGGCCAAAGACTACTCTATACTGGACTTGCTAATCGTGCCCCGCGCCAACCGCCATGACCAGTGGAGGCCAGTTTTGCGATTCCTGACATTTTCGAACATCACCCCCATTCCCTTCCTATGGTTTATCAGTATAAATGATACACTGTTATCTTCGTAAATTATTGTTTTATAATATTATCAAATAAAAAACTGTAAAAACACTAAAGAAATGTCATTATGAGACTGAAGAAATATGCATGAATTTAATATTCACTTAAACTCTTCGCCATTTAATATTTTGCGTGAAGACTTTTACATGCAACATATCAATAGAAGCGGAATATTATTAGCTTTCCATTGATATATTTCGTTTTCTGATAAATGAATTAGAACCATGCATAAATAGCGTTAACTAAATAAATAGCATCATCAATCAGGTAATTTTTCCGCTGATGAGGTTATTTATTTAGTTAACGCAAATTTATGTATGGTTCTAATTTATTTATCAGATTCGAAATATATCAATTGAAAGCAAATAAAATTCCGCTTCTATTGACATGTTTCATGTTAAATGTTTTCTCGCAAAATATTAAATGGCGAAGAGTTAAGTGAATATTGAGTTCATCCATATTTCTTCACACTCTCATAATGTCATTTCTTTAGTGTATTTTACAGTTTTTTATTTGATAATATTATAGAACAAACATTTACAAAGATAACGGTATATATCATTTATACTGATAAACTATAGGAAGGGAAATGGGAGTGATGTTCGAAAATGTCAGGAATCGCAAACTGGCCTCCACTGGAAATAGCCCAAAATGAGTAGAAATTGCAGTATACAGTAGTCTTTGGTTATGCCTATATCTGCCGTATAAGTCGGCCTCAAAAATACGGTAGGCTACTGGTAGGCCAAAGCTTGAATGTGGATAGGCTATGGTATGTATACGTACGGTAACCTGTCTCAAAAAACACACAACACCACACCACTTATATGAAGATATGAATCTTTACTATAGGTCCGCCTCTTGTTTTCACTTGAAAAACACCATAGTCCCCGGATAGTACAGCTACATACTGTATATTATAGTAAAACATGATAGTATGGACTGAACTGCACTACCGGTACCCTCCGCCATTTGCATATGTGAGACAAAAACCAGCCCGCGGCGCCACCAACCCCACACGGCTATGAAACTATGGCTCCACTGCCGACACTCAGCTTAATGACCCTTATACACTGAACAGGCTAACAAGGCTTACTAAACCAACGACGGCTCACCGAAGTGGCGGATATTGTAGTTGTCCGACTGGCCGCTAGGTCGACCTCTAGTTTTGGAGAGATTTTTTCAGGCTCAAAAATTTAACCTTGTACGCTACCATTTAAGGTAATAATTGTCATGTATTGAAACTTATTAAAAAAATATATGCCCCTTTATACCGAGAAATTACTTTTAGCATATTAATGGTAAACTAAAGAGAAACAAATGCATAAATAGAGCAGCTTGCTGATTTGTCTCAGTGACAGTGGGGAACACACAGTCTCCATGACAACAAGGCCACCGTCTACCTGCTCCCCGTCCGTCCCCCTTCTACCACCTCTAGCTGCGGTAGGCTGAGTTGCCATTCGTGCCAATTAAATAACTTCAGAGTGCGCATGTGTGGAAGTTGAATGCAGAGTACCGTATTTTACGGTTTACAAGACACACTTTTTCCCCTAAAAAATACCCTGAAAATACTCGTGCGTCTTCCAAGACTAATGTTGTAGGAGGTTAGCTTAAGTAGCTGTTCAATTCAGCCTCTTATATGATGTAACCTCAGTACTTACCTGTTACAAGTACAGGGATGGTCCGTTATACGAGCATTCGATATACGAGAATCCGATGATAAAAGATGTGTAAATTGGGTCTATTTTAAAATATACGAGATCGAAAATCCAATGCTACGACATTCAAACTGGGGTGAGTAAATTACCAGTTATTTCTAAAGTAATTGCAAGTTATTTACTAAATATAAAGTCATTACTGACTATTGATTTACCCAAGGTTATTTACT